>VZSZ01011830.1:1782772-1838087 GCA_013398815.1 Ibidorhyncha struthersii | reverse complement strand
AGAATAGCACACAATACTTGCTCCCCAAACTAATATTAATTGCAAAGCCCTTTCATCTAGATAGTTTTACTAGGTCCACCAGTTTCATTTTACCCTGAACTCACAGGCTTAGGTTGCTGAGTCTTGCTGGGTGGCAATGCCCAATGCAGACTGCCACCAGCCTGATGACAGGAACCTCTCCAGCCCTATGGGACATTCCTGGCTCGTGAACAGCACCGCGAGCAGTACTGTCCTCCTGCATGGAGGAAATTCTTAAAGGGTCTCCACAACACAAGATTTCTGCAGAAAGCATCCTATCTCTGTTTTCTTTTAGGCTGCAACCTTTTCATCCCAATACTGACCACTACTGCTGTACGGTAAAACAACTTACCACTCCTCACTCCTTTTAGCCAGGCAGAATTGCTTCTCAAGCACAATAAAACAACATACCCCCCCAAAAAAAAATGTTTCCAGCCTGCCAGCCCCTGCCTGTCTCTTCACTTGCCCCTTCTCCATCGCTTCCCTTGGTCCCTCTCCCACACACGCTCCCCTTCCCTGGGGGGACATGGCAGTGGGAATTTTGCATTTGTTCTGAGCCCGAATCGTTAGGTTTGAACACAGCTCCGAGACCTTGCACCGGTTGCTTTCGTACCTTTGTTCCACACACAGACGGCAAAGTAAGGCAGTGCACAGCGTGTCGTTCCAGCTGGAGGAAAGAAGTAACAAACGCAGCCTTTGCAGTGTTGCTCACTGGCACAACTCACACGGCAGAGCAAGGAGCTGAAAGGTGTCTCATGTAACGGCTCTCGGAAAGCATCCTCCTGCCAGACAAGCCTAGAGCAACCTCCTACTTCACCCTCACATCCAGATACGACAAGAGACTAAGAAAACTGTTGTTGCTGAGGTTGGCAGTTTTGTCCGAGCTCTGTCCCCAAGAACGAGGGACAATATTAAAGTCTGCTAACCTGAGTGGGGAACAAAAGTTCACAGGATGCTTGAACAACTGGTGGAAGACTTCTTACCATTGCCATGTCTGTCTTGGCAGAAGTTATCATCAGAAATCGTTAAATTACTTATTTTGATGGAAGTCTGGTTTTCTACTGCTTGTGTTTAACAGGGGCCAACAGCTGCACTTCTATCAGACAATGAGTTGGAAATACACAAAAAAGTGAAAGGATCAACACAGCCTTAATCTACACCCACAGGGTCCTAAAACGGAGATTAAAAACTTGCTTTTGTCCACATTGCTCTTGCACAACAGAATCTACTCAGCTGCTTGTCATTGACCACAAGTGAGTTCACAAAATATATACATGAACTCCTATGGTATTTTTAGTTATTACAATATCCATGGAAATTTTAACGGCAATAACTGTTCGGGGAAAGTGTTGAAGCAAATAAGATTTAAAATTTTTCTAGCTATCATCCATGGTTGGAGAAAGAATACATTAAATACATCTTTGCCAGTCAGTGAACAAGCCATGACAAGGTAAGAGAACAGGTTACTTGAGTTGTTGGAAGGTCTTTCCTCCAATCAAACCCAGCTACACCTCTGTCAGAAGCAATATTTTTTTCCCTGCACTTATGCACATAATTTAATCCCAAGTGTCCCTTTCAAGGCAGTTCCTGTTCAATAACTTCTTGACAACTATGGCTTCATCCCACGCACGGTACAACCAGCAGTGAGCAGGCAGTGGACGTTCAGTGGGAACATCACCCCTGCAGAGACAGGCGCCGACTGAGACCTTCCCAGCCACCGCAGTGCTGTGTTTTGCCTCCAGTCAGGGAGAGGTGGCCACAGGCATGAAGCCAGTGAACTGTGTGGAATGGTGACTAATAGCAAGCCAAACTCAAGCTAGAAAACATTTCACATGACTAAGTACTACTTCAATAGGAAAATAAACCTTTATACAGAAGCACCCAAAACCACTTGTCTCTGATATAATATGGCTCCCATCACAGAACACGAGGGCTCTGCAGTATGAAGTGGGAAAGGAATATTGTCCCCATTTTGGGAACCCAGTCAAGTTACTGTTACTTGACAAGGTCCCACTTGCCAGTGAAGCTGCGTGTGCTGTCATCACCTGTCACACATGCAAAATAATAACAATAATAAAAAAAAATACATGAAGTCTCATCTTTTTAATTAAAGCTGAGACTTTTAACCTCTTGGAGGTGTGAAGTAAAAAGCATGCGCACACTTGTCTGACAGCTGGTAACCTCAGGAAGCAGCAGTTCAGCTGGAAATCTCAGCCAGCCTTCAAGGAGCTTAGCTACACGGACAGATCACAGGTCACAGAAAATCCCCAGGCAAGGAGAGGAGCCAGCATAAATTTCTCACATCTTCAGTCATTACTCTAACTACGTGGTCTCAGCTTCAGGTTTGAAGGCACCTTTTAAACAATTACGACACTGACGGGTTTTATTATGTTGTTTATTACTCTGAGGGGTTTATGTTGCACATTTTACTGAATCAGTGTTTCCAATATTGTTCTTCTGGACAGCAACTGATGTTTTCATAGCCAACAATAGCTCTCAAGGTCTCTTAAAAGCCTAAGTATTTATTGATACATAAAGTTATAGTTGCCTAGTAATTTTTAAGTAGTCTTTCATGATCCAAATATTCCACAAGCTTTTTCTTATTTGTCAAAATACAGCATCACAATATAAACATCAGATATATTTGAAGAATTTGGGGAACGAAGATTGTTTCATTACTTTTACATTTTTTAATTTCACTGCATTTGTTTTTGATGTAATCCTACAGTAAGAATAAGTAGTATGTGTTTGTCGCCTGCTATAGCTTATGTTTAGGACTTGGAAGAGTCTAGCCCTGCAGCCTCTGACAAAACATTTGCCACTTTATCACAAGTTTCACTCAAACCTCCATTTTTTAAATTGTCAGCACTTTCAGGCAAAGAAGTTCATAGGCAAGGAAAAAAGTATCCTGGATGATTTTCTGCCCTGAAACATTGAAGCAAACAGAGAGAGTGCAGAAAGTATTCCACGTTGCACAATAAACCACACAGAGTAGGGTGAGGAACCTAGATCCCACGTACTAAAACCACGGGCACTTATGTACACAGGCAGAAAGGACACATTGATAGGCAATTTGAGATGGGCCACCTATTACTGGCTATGTAAAACCTTGCAACATATATAGGTAACAACTGTTCTACCCAGCAAACCTACTTGGGCATTTTCCCTGTTCCACCTCTTTCCCCTGGATGTTCAGCCCCATGACCTGCCCTAGGAGAAATCCCAACTTGCACAAGGGGTAAACAGGCATTTAAGACAGTACATGTCAGGTATTTTCAGAAATGCTCACAACCACCCTGGGTATACTTTTATTATCAAAGTCACCATGTAACCCCACACTGACAGTCTCCTCTCTGCTATTTTTAGACCTGGAGCTCTTCAGGTGGGAACAGAGGTTGCATAAAGGGTTGGCAAAAGGGGATTCCTGGCTCAGTTTAAATTGCGATGTAGATTTCTTTGCAAATGCCAAGAGTACACCTGACCCGACATGCTCTGCAGTTTCCCTGCTGTCGTAATCCAGGCTGCAATTTCTGCAGGTGACAATGCACCAGAGGTACAGTCAAAAGCCACATGCTGCTCTGTTCCAGACATACACGTTTTCCCAAGTCTTTGAATCACTGCACCAAAGAGCACAAGTTAGGCAAAAAGATGGCAAAAGGCAAGAAAGGGAGATTTATGAGTATTGCAGCCCTCCTAAATACCTTTGAAGTATGTAACTTCCAGAATTAAGCACTGGTGCAATCCAAATGTTAATGCATCTTCACACTCTGTTCTAACAAGACACAGAGAAAACAGATTATTTTACTTAAGCCATAGTTGCAACATAAGACAGGTTTATCCTGCTGGCCTGGTCTCCAGGTGCGTGCCTTTGCCATGTCCTACCCATAAGTCAGGAGGAGAGATGATGTGATCACGTCTTCTTGCGATCACTGCAGTTCCTTCCGAGAGGAGACTCAGGTACATGGGGAGGGAAGGAGCTCCCTCGTGGTCCAGCCTGGCCCTGGGGCTCAGGGAGGAGAGCAGTCCCACCCACGTACCAACCCATCACGACTGCAGACCCCATGTCGGCTTTATGTGGGCTGATCAAACACAGGACAACCTGATCCACTGCAGCACTGAAACAAGGCCTGTTCAGAGCGACACTCCGGTCACTCGTTAATGAGGGAGTTGTTTTGCTGTAAGTCACACAGGAGTGTGACTTACAACAGCCCAAACAGGCTCCAGTCAGAGCTTGCTTTTAATTAGGCTACAAAAACTTTAGTAGCACAGTGGTTATGACTGCTAATCTTTTGTTCCACAATCAGATCTTAACAAATCCGTGAAATGAAGCTCCCTGACAAAGAAAGAAAAAGAACTGGGAAAAAAAGCTTTGAAGAATTCCATAAGGAAGACTCAAATAAGATTCATACCCTGAAAAAAATCCTGTGTCAGAGAATTAACTGCAAGGTGAACAACAACTGCGCTGTGTTCAGAAGTTAAAGGCTGGATATGACTCGAGGGCTGTATTTAAGAAGTTCAGACAGAAAGCAGGTGCTGACAGTAAGGAGGTATAACTCAGATGAGATGGTTTCAAATGGGCCATCTGGCCAGCAAAGGAACAGATGTGGCAACTGGAAAACCTGAAGACCCGTTCTTATATCACATCACAGCTGAGACTATGGCTTTGTTTCCAGCTCTCCTTGAGAAATCTTGCCCACACACAGAGCCCAGGCAGCAACTACTCCGATTCAGTGCCGACCCAAGGCGGCGCAGGTTTTGGCTGCCTGTGCCATCTCTCAGCAGGGTGAGAGCTTGCAAAATGAAGAGGCAGAAGCTGCCTTTGTGGGGGAGACCTATCAGGGGCTCTGCATGCTGCCACAGTGCTCCCGTGCAGATTTGAGCTGAAGCAGGGCTCCAGGCACCAGCACTGCGCTGCTGGAGAAAACCTCCGCCCCAGGTGTTAGGAGGAGGATGGGCATTTCTACAGGCAGAGGCTGTTTAATCCCTCCTAGCTGAACTCAGTCCTTTCAGATAGCCCCGATGCTTCAGTTTATAGCTAATGTTATTCTTTTGCTTCTTTCCTCTCCACATCCCCTTTCACGCTAGAGATACCAACAAGGAGGTTAGAAGGAAAATATTCAGTGACCACAAGGCCATGTCTTGTGCAGGAGTCACTCTACACTGAGAGGGTACTAAAATGGAGTTACCTAAAGTCTTACAGCACACACACTCTGCTGCACTGAAAGATTCATTGTCAGACATGTATGTAGTCTTCGATAATATAATAAGGATTTTTTTTTTCCATTTCTTTCCAGCTCTGATACCTGGCAATCAAACTTAAACCTCCAATGTAAACACTGCAAATAGGTTAAAGTCAACAGACTTTTGTGAGACAAGAGTTTCTTCTAGAACTTATGCAATGCTCTGTATAGCACGTGCTGAAGTTTTATCTGTTTGTTGAGTTGCTTTTTGTCTGTGCCTTTGGGGATACTGTTTTGTTTAATCGAAAGAGGAAAAGTTGTTGTGTTCTTTTTCTTAGCAGAGGGGAAAATGGGGAGGAGGGAGGGAAGATGAGAAGGAGTGAAGAGATTAGAGCCCAAGTTTCTCTGTTGTCGAGTCACACAATATACCGTAAAGCACTACCTGCCCTCACACAATTAAAGGAGCCTAGAGAAGCGAAACCATACTGTTCCCTCATACCAAATCTTAAATAAGATGGAGATAAACTCATTTTTGTTCAGCACCAAGAACCAGTTTGTACCAACAAGAGGTCGTTTCTAACACCGTTTGCTTCCCACGTTTAATGAATACATCAGATCTCTGCTCCAGCTTCCATTGTAGTATAAAATAAGCTCTTTAAGAAGGCAAGTCACTTTAATAACTCCCGCATCAGGAATAGGGACAATAGGAAAGCTGTTCCTGCTGGGAAGTGGGGCAGATTGTAGCTCATACCTCCAGAAGCCCATTCTCTTCCACAGCAGGCAATCTTGTACAGAGGATATTAGCATACACACTCCACATCAGGAGCCACGATACATACCTCGCTATTTATCAAAAACAACATGGACTGGAATTACTAAGCCACTGACTCTGCTTCTGGCTTCCTGCACGTTGATGATTTAGCTGTAACCTTGTGTGTTAACTTCAACCTGTGGGAAAATGGTATCCTAAATATCCTTGAGTAATCTTGTGATGAAATTCCTAGTTGTTCTTATTCTGTAAAGTCTCCTTTGTCTTCACTGTTCGTTCTTTACATCATTTCATCTCCTTGGATGCTCTTCATATTTTAATTTTAAAGTTCAAGCATTTCTACACCTCAATCAATTTTTATTGTATGTAGGATTTAAACTTTTTTCTGTCCAATTCAGATGCATAATGCATTAGCTTGGTTGAAAACTTCTGCAAGTTCTTCAAGACTGCACAATGTTTATTTTAAACTGATTTCCCACACTACTCAGCCCAGCAAATTTAACGCCTCAAGAACTGTAATAACACGGTTTTAAATAGACAGCTGAAATATTAATCTTGGTGTTCATTATTTTTTCTCTCTGCCTCTGTTGTTTGATGTTTCTTCTCATGCCATCTGATGTTCTCTCTGTTTATGTTTCCATATCCTCTGGACATCATCGCATCCATAGGATGACTCACATATTACTTCTTCACATGGAGCCAGTTTTCTTTGAAAGCTCTGACCCATCTTTCAAAAATCTCTTCAAATATTTATTTATATTAAAATTAGTAATAGTGTAGGTACCTTAGGTGCTCAAACTGCAGTATTAACTGTTTTCCTTGGGCTTGGTATTCCTCTAGTTGTTCTGCCAAGTCACAAAAAAGAAAGTGAGCCCCTCAGCAATCCCCTTGCTGCAGGCACAGCATCAAACTGAAGTGAAGGACATCGTGAAATGAGATAGAAGCATAAGCAGTAATACTGGACCAGTGGCATTAGAAATTAAGAAAGATACTGTTTAAAGAGGGAATCTGCTCAGGCTATCTTTTGTAAAATTTTATATCTTATCCCAAAGAATGAATTGGCATTCAGAATGAACTTTAATTGTTTAAGACACGCAATTATTCAATGCATAGAATTTTGTAACATGTGTAGTATAAAAACATTTTTCTAACTATGGATTTGCATCATCGACCTGATTTTGTCAAAGGCTTATAAGCTGCTTATGAATGTACTAAGGGTAGAAATAAAAAGTCTTCAAACCACCCAAGGAGACAGGTTCTGGAACAAATTCACAATTGGGGAAGCAGGAGGAAAAAATTTCAGTAGCTAACTTGAAGGCAAAGACACTTTTGCAAGAGGAATGGCAGCTGCCTTCAGCAGCAAGACCCCAGGTTTGGCAAGCAGAAAAGCCCTCCTGCTCCTGGTGGCCCTGTTTCTACTTTCAGCAAGAACGTACTTAATACAGCGTTGCATCTGCTGGCTCTGCTGTGTCCCTCTGAATGCACTACATACCTGTCGCCCTAAGTACCTATTAAGGAGTTTTCAGTATCTTCCTCAAAGTATGTTCCACAACTTCACAATTCTTTCAGGAAACTCATCTTTTGCTGCTTAAATCTTCAGCTAGACCACACACACACACACACACACCAAAAAATAAAAAATAAATCACCAGCCACAAGCAACCCAAATTGTGCTTTCTCCCGAGCAGCTTGTAGACCTGGGGAGTTTTAGGTTTTACACTGTTGTTAATGAAAATAAAGACGTAACTCCTGTATGCTGCTGGCAAGTTCCCTTTGGCTCAGGAGTTGAGCCTCCCACAATTCACCCAGCACAAGCCCCATGCCTTGCTGCAGGCATCGTTTCCTGGGCATAAGCCCACAGTAGCCATCCCAGTCTGCTCCGAAAGACTGAATTTCATCCAAGCTTAGTGTGTAACACCTGACCCTGACCTGTGAGGTTGATCCCCAGAACACTGGGGTGCTCACTGCTTGACTGTCTCACCAGATGTTTCTCCCTTGCAAGAACAGGCTGCTTGATGATTGCCAGTTGAAAAAAGGCCCACTATTTTTACCTACTACAAGTGATCCTTAATATTCCACCACACCTTGGTGAGACGCATGAAAATACTTCTTCCTTTTTTTGGAATTTTTTTGTCTTATATGGGAGGGAGAAGGTGAACATAGAAATGAATAGAGTAGAACATCCCTTTTTCCTCAGTTACACACCACACTGCAGTCAGAGTCCTGGGAACAGAAAATAAAGATTCCAACCTGGAGCAAAAGTGTTGTCTTCTGAATTCAGCCACCCACCTTCATGCATGGCTAGGGCACACAGGGACAGTGAATGAATGAGCCAAAGATATTCTCTTTGACTTTTTCTAAAGAAAATGGAATAAAGTGAATGCACTAGATTATTTTAGTCAAAGTGATTGACATTCATATTTTCCTCAAAGCAGTTATATTACCTCTGCATACGCATTTCATAATAACCAGCAGAGGAGAAGCAAAAGGCATGAGGAAAGTTCCAGCTCTAAAGAATCTGACTCATAACTGGTAGCCTGGTGGAAAACATAAGGGCTCTTTATATCGCTTATAGAGTAGGCTAATGGGTGGAAGGAAAAAAGTACACAGACCTTAAAAAAAAAAAAAATTAAGATAGAGAGGTACGCTTAAGATTTCCAGCCACAAGCGGTCCAGTTCAGTTTTACTTTCAGTCTGCAGTTATCTAAGACCTTATCTCATTTATATGGTAATAACTTGCCTCACGTCAACTCAACAAGCAGAGATAGCGACCGCAGCACCGGCTCCCTGAACACCATGGCTGGCTGAAGCCTCGCGGCGTGGGTGGAAGGACCTTGCTGGGCTCAGAGCGTTAATTAGACTTGCCAATGAGCCAGGGCTAGCAGCACTGCAAAGAGCATAACAAGCACAGGGATTTTCTTGTGGCTATGAATTTAACTTAAGTCTTTGTATTTTTGTGCACACTCAGCATGAAAACCTTTTTTTAGAGAGATTTATTTGTCCAGGGAAGAGGAGACTTACTGCAGCAGTTTGGAAAGAACTTTTCCTCCATAAGGAGCAGCAAAATTTCATGGCAAGGTTCAAAAATTATTCCAGGATGATTACGATAGCTGCAAAGCTGTATTTTCTCTAAAATTCTAATTAAATATAGATAAAGTGAGAAGAGGGGCCAGAACAGATCTGAACATTAATGAGATAAAGGCTTTGGTCTTTTGCAATTTCAGAGGTAGTTACTAAGGGATGTCTTATCCCCTCACCGAACAGAGAAGGTGCACAGAGGCCCCTGGGTTCCAGCCAACCCTAAAGTTAGCCAGGTAGCAAACATCAAGACAGAACAAGAAGCTGGAATACAAGTACCCTGTACAGATAACAAAGCTGACATCACCCTCCTTATTGAAAGTTCAGCTAATGAGCTCAAAGAAATTAACCGTCGTCTTGCCTGAAACCCATTATCCACTTTGGGGTGTAAAAGAACACTTCATTTCAACAAGTAATTCCCCACCGTGAGTGAGATAGTGAGGTGGGGTTATTGTACTCTGACCACTGTAAGGCGGGTTGTGTTTTAGCAACTGTAGTCATCAAGTACATATTTCCAGTCTACCCAGAACAGAAAAGGTTCCATTTAAGGTGGAGGTGTTCATCAAAGCATATCTTTGATGAAAACCAGGCAGGATATGGTTTGCAGTCTATGCTGTCTAAAAGGGTTCTGTGCCTCCCACTAGAGGGAAGTGTATTTTGTAGATAATTTAGGAATGATAAGACAACTGATGTTATTTGTGGGATAAAAAAAGAAAAGCAAAAGGGAAGACCAGGGTTTGGCTTATGCCCCTGTAATACTAGTACACACCATGCTGCTTTTTTTCCTCTCCTAGAAGAGACAGGGGGATTTCAGGTCTGTGCTCACTCCTTTGTTCATTTGCAGTGTGTAGGAAGGGGCAGCCCGCTCAGATCACTCTGCTGACAGAGCACGGGGAGTTGGATGTTTTAGAAACACTGATTTGAAATGCTTTGAATTCAGAACACCGAGTTTTGTAGGGGATTTACTTATTGTACTTGAATACAACACAGCAATTTGTACTGAAATATTGTTGTATGCATAGGATCACTAATAGTAAAATAAAGTATTTAATATCTGTATGTTTGAGGACTGCATTATTCTTTAACACAGAGGATGTTACACTTGAATGCCTTAATCCCTACCACATCACAGTAAACCCTAAGCCACACAGTCCAGAGAAAGAGTCTTTAAAATGCACTTAAAGTTTCTAACCACCAGTAAGGGTTGGGTTTGCATCACTGCATCTCTAAAAGCATTACCTTAGCCATATGTGCTTCAGGTCCACATTAAGAATGCAAGATTAAGGTTAGCAGTTCAGAACAGCTCTGAAAGGGATCTAGAAGTTTTCCTGTAAGCGCAGCTCTGCCCATTATCCCAGCAATAACATAAACCATGTACTTCCATCCTGGCATAATCATAATCCCCCCAATCTCAGTCATATCATGGACTCATGGAAGTGCCAGATCATGGACTGCGGTACTGGGACAGAAGGAAGTCAATGTCAGGGTGGAGGGGATGGAAATACTGTTGTGAAGCATTGGTAAAGAGATGCTAGCCATCAAAAGATAAGTCAGCTTTGGACAATCTGAAATAGCCTTGGGATAAACGCGTGAAGAGCAGACAACATGAACAAGAAACTCTTTTTTGCCTTAGTTGATACGAGCAGAGCTGAGTTTATAGGCACAGGTCAGGAGGTCCAGCTTTTAAGCCTGAGCACAAAGGACTCAGTCTCCTGCCAGCTCAGGAGNAGAGAAAGAAAAATAAAATATAAGCAGGCATAAAACTTCTTATCAGTTGAGAACAACAACATCAATAATGAATTTTCACTATTAATAAATCCTGCCTCCAGAGTTTTCCCAGAAAGCTTAATAAATATTTCATTGTCTTTCATTCTGAGAAGCAATTCAAAAGAAGACTCTGAAAATCTTGAGGAAAGACAAAGGATCAATTTAAAGTGTAAGTTTTTGAAGTGCTAATAGCTATAAGGAAGCATTAGTGCAGTTTATCTTTGCTTGCATCAGGAGCAGAATAGCTACGAGAGAGATTTAACAAGCAAGACATCCGGTGTAGTGCTATTAAATGTTTCTCAAGCATAACAGGGTAATGTTCCAAAAACACCATAGTCTTCAGCAGAAAGAGCATTGCCTCGGTGGGATTTCCCCCCCTGCCCCCCCAGCATGTGTTAATTAGAACTCAAAATACCACACACACCCCATATTCATGTAAGGGAACCTTGTACCAAGGAAAACATCTCACTTCTGATCCCTTGGGCACAAGAAAATTGTCGCACACTCAGGGCAGAACAAGAAGCCGAGCAAAGCATCTTACAGTCTGGAAAGTTAAAAAAATGAGGGTAAACCTCATTTGAAGTTAGTAATGAAAAGCTCAAGTCTCTAGAGGTTTTAAGCGAATAAGCTAACACACACTGCTAAACATTTTAAATATGTATTCAAAGTCCTGTTAGATTCTAATAGCCCTCTGATGATTAAATCTGATTCTCTTCCTCAGTAAATAATTCAGTAGCATAGAATTGCTTGGCCTGGAAAAAAGCTGAATGATGGGCCAAGACTCTTTTCTGAGAGAATTTGGCCCCAGTTTTGACTTTGCGAGGAGAGGTTTCTCCAAAAGAGGAAGTGCTGCAAAAAAGTTAAAGTGTTGGTATTCACAACTACAATTTAGAATCAGCATTTTCTCACCTTTATTCTGTTAGTGGAAGAATAAACAGCTGATGGCATGAAAAGAGAACCCAGCAACATAATTTATATAAGCTACTGCCACAGGAGAGCAATTTTCTTATTCAAGGGCAAAGTACTGTTTTGCTCTAGTTGTGGTCAGAGAGGTTCGTCCTCTGATACAGCATGCTGGTATTATGTACTTGGGAGGGTAGACAGCTAAGAACCTCACCTGGAGTAGACTCCAGAAAACAGAACACTACTCTGTGTTTGGGGGTGTTTTTTGTTTAATGTCGGCACAAAGATGCATCTCTCAGCACCGAAAAGCAATCTGGTTAGGAATGAGACTGACACTAATAAAGTACTGCTGAAAGAACAGGCAACTCAAGCTTCCTCCCCACTAGAAACAAACATTTTTAAACCAGAGACTATGAAGCAGTGTAAGAACTTTCCCAGGTTAATTCCATTAACTCCAGTGGGTCAGAACATGGTTTGTGCGAACACACCACTGGGCCTGATACAAACCCCATGGGAGCTTTTCGGATCAGACCCCGGTAAGGCACACACTGGACAAACACACATACACACAAAAGATATTGGTCTTTTATATTAAAAAAAAGCAGGAAGTTTAGCCACACGTGTTTTCAATATTGCTTTTGTCAGGTGGTTATATAGATCAAGAAAAGACACCACTGAGCCTGAAACAACAGTCACAAAGTAAAAATCTCTTTAAGTGCCCCTGAGCCTTCCTTTCCAGGCAGCGAAGCTCCCACCCAACCATCTTCTCTGAAAAACAGAGCTATTCACAGGCACATGCAACCTATTTGCACGTGATACTGCAAAATACTCAGGCCGCCCTGAGAGACATACTGCTTGGATATATACACACAGACCAAAAGAGAATTGCTCTGACAGACATGAGATGCACAGAGGTATGTTAAAATAGAGATAACCTTTACCAGCCTGTTTGGAACTACACTTTAAGTCTTCCCCCCAAAAAATGAAGCTTTGGGTACCTCTAAAGTTAGGGGGAAACCAGAGACAAGATATCTCAGAGCCTCACATCATTTACATTATGTCTTCTTCAAGCTTAAGCGTGTTTAAGTCCAGCTTGTTCCTAACCAACTTTAGGAAAAAATATTTCTAAATAGCATGTGCCAAAAACAACCCTATAAAAACCCCACCAAACAAACAGAGATTTAACTTTGTATTATTTCACAAAGAATTTACCTCCTAAATCACGAGAGCAAAACTACATATACATACAACTGACCTGCTTCATTTAGAGGTTTCTCCATGAGCAGTTTGCTTAGCTGCACAGACAAATCTTCTTTGGCGACACCTTTTGGCTGTGATCTTGGCACTGGAAACGAGAAGCAACACAACAAAATGCTTCAGTCTGGAGGAATAACACTTAAGACTTAAAGTCTAAAACAGATCAGTTCAAGAAGTATAAGTGCCAAAGAGACTTTAGAAAAAAATAAATAAAAAGCATCAGTCACTATAGAGTATCTTCTAATGAAACAGTTTTGCACCAGGGAAGACTGCATGAAGTCACTCACAGCTGTTGTATTGTGTAAATAGAAGCCATCATCAGTTAAATCCCAGAAATATTAGCCATATCTACCCCCCCCCATTTGACAACTTTTGTCCCTAACATCATCCCTTTATCCCAACTTGACATCACATGAAGAGCAAGGTGGGCCATATCTGTCTCCTAGGGACCAGAGAAAATCTTGTTCCAGACCTAAACTACTTTATGCTGCTCCATTAACTGCATTTAAATGCATCACCTGTGGTTTCCCCCGACAGCACAGCACCATCGCTCAGCGAAGGTAACCCTGCACAGCTGCCTTGAGCCCTGCAGGAGGGTGGCGCTTTACACCAGCCCAAACTCCATCCCAGCTCCTCCTTGGCAACAGCAACCTCCTTTCAAATGCTTGCCATTGTGGCTGCTGGGCTACCATGAAGGCACACTCCTGCTGGTGATGGCCGTATGCATCACCATAGTGTCTGTTTTCATATTTTAGCCCTACAGGCTTTCCCCCAAGAAATGCTGACCTTTCAGCCAGACCCTCCTTGTGTGTTTGCGGGGTGGAGGACAGAGTGACAGACATGGTCTTGAAGTACTGCAAGTACGTGTCTCTTTGTCCGATTCATTTTTATGAATGAACAGGCTCAGAAAGATTCCTGTATTTTTTAGGGGACAAGCATTTCTGCAAAATTTATGGTTGGAACTTCATATACAAAACAGTAGAGAAATCCCGTCTGGATACTGCACACAAGAACTCACATGGAAACAGAGGTGTGGAGGGGCTTATGGAGGTGATCAGAGGAGCAATTTTTCATGACAGAAGGCTAGAAAACTTGCCTTGCACAGTAAAACACAGACCGAAAGAGGAAACAATTGCAGTCTGTAAGGTATCCAAGAACTAAGTACCAGGAGAGGAAAAGAACTATTTAATTTAATAGAGATATTGACATAAAGATATTGGATGTGAATTTACCACAAACACATCCAACCTGGAAACTTGAAGAAGGATTCCAGTTATTAGGAGGATGAAGCTCAGGCACTCTCTTTCCACAAGTCATCTTTTACAAAGAGGCAAATGAGGCACAAAAAATTAAGCCCTCTCTTCAAGATCATATATAAAGTTTGTGTCAGAGATGGGAATTAGATACTGGAGGCTTAAATACCAGGCCAGGTCCTTTAAAACAAAATCAATATTCTTATCAGTAAGGGTCAAATGTGTTGAAAAGAAGGTTTGCTGAGCCAAATTTTGCAATCCAATATAGGTGAAGTGAGAAAAGGAAACTAATATGAGAAAACAGATTAGATTTTTATTATATTAATAAACTGCTAATAAATAATAAATAAATGGTTAGTGGTAAATCAGCACCACTAATCTTTGGAGTGATGAAAAAAACATCTTCATTTAAAGAAAAGATTTGCATTTCTGACACAGGGCATTACCTCAGGATGCTACAGAATTAATCAAGATGCTTATGAGCAGTCTTTTCCTTCTTTTGCATGGCAGAGCAAATAATTTATTGATACCTCAGTGTAATCTGTTCTTTTGGGTTGTTTTTTTTTTCTTTTAAATTTTATTTTTGGAATTATCAATACAGTTGTGTCCTCAGGGAATAACATTCATGCTTGTAGAGTTCAGTTATAAACAAAGAAGCTTAGACACTTTCTTCTGAACTCCTTTTGACTTGGGATTATCACCTGACTGCAATTTACAATTTTCCCTCACACAGTGCTTGTCAAACTGTTGACCCATTTTTTTCTTTCTCAGTGTCAGAAAAAAACAGTGAGGGTCACCATTTGGAGATTCCCAATGGTGTTTCCCTTATTATCAATTTCATTGCTGTGCCTATTTTATCTCAATCCCTATACAGTACTTGCTTCATCAGATTTCTCTAAATCCTAATTCCAGTACCAAAAGACAAGGAACTACTGGAGAGAGCCCAGCAGAGGGCTACAAAGATGATCAGGGGACAGAGCATCTCTCTGATGAGGAAAGGCGGAGAGACCTGGGGCTGTTTAGCCTGGAGAAGACTGAGAAGGGATCTCACCAATGCTTATCAATATTTAAAGGGGCCAAGAGGATGGGGATGTCAAGAGGATGGGTCCAGACTCTTTCCAGTGCTGCCCAGCGACAGGCCAAGGGGCAATGGACACAAACTGGAACACGGGAAATTCCATCTCAACACGAGGAAAAACTTATTTGCTTTGAGGGTACCAGAACACTGGAACAGCTTGCTCAGAGAGGCTGTGGAGTCTCCTGCTCTGGAGAGCTTCAACCCCCCCCGGATGAATGCTGGTGTTACCTGCTGTAGGTGACCCTGCTCTGGTAGGGGGCTTGGACTAGATGGTCTCCGAAGGTCACTTCCAACCCTGACCATTCTGTGAGTCTGTAATTCGTTATTTCTTAGTCAATCCTCAGATGCTCACTTTGTGCAGAGAGAGAGATGTATTTGCTGTTCAGGAGCAAAGATTTTTAAAAGCGGTGTGTGTTTGATTCCTCAGGTCCCTGTTGCCTCTCCCCACCCCAGGAACAGGGACTGTGTTCCAGCTATAAACATGTTGTCACCATCGCCAGCAGGGAGACAGTGACACAGGGTCATGTGCTCTCCCCAGCACTCCCTTGTGCTCACAAGGATGTACATTGCCTGTCTTGGGGACCTGGATTCCCAAACAATATTAAAAATGCAATCCCAAACTTTTCCCCTCGGCTTTACATGAGGCAGAATCCTTCACATTTTCAGCTAGCCCTAACTTTGTAAAATGTCACTGTTGTTTCTAGCTCTTGATTCACACGTCAGTTAGGAAGTTACCTTCGGTAAGAGCAAGCAACTCTGTGCTCTCATCCTGACCTCCCAAAACTGGAACCACTTGCTTCATCCAGTCATCAACATGGTGGACAATATATGAAGGAAAAGTGAGAGGACATTGTCGTGGCAGCCTTTATAGGAAAGGGTGGTCCCAACAGCCACAGCCACACGTTCCTAGCTCCTCTGCAGCCATTTCTGTCCTCTGGCAGCTCCTACCAGCAACGTTTTCAGCCTTCCATGAGTTTGGTCTGAATGATGCCATCTTACTGCTTTTTCTCTGTTTTTTCATACAACACCAAGAGCCTTCATCTTCCCCTTTTCCATCAAAATTTGAAAGATCAGCTTCTTAGATTCAGTCACTGGGATTGGAATAGCAATTCCTCAACATAATGCAGTCTTAAGGCAAGTTGTGCAAGGATGCAGAGGTGATGGTTATTCCTTTCTTCAGACAGTTGCAGAGTTGGTGAGTTCCCCTATCTCCCCGGAAACATGTTTACGGCTTGTCTCTCCCCCTGCTTGTCTATCGAAGTGCTGCTGTTGACACCCAAACACCTTGTCTTGCCACCTCGTGAACTCCAATGAATTAATAACTGCAGCAGCTTTGCAGAGAAAAACACTTAAGTAGAAATGCATCAGTAAAACTCAAAGGCTCAGGCTTTCAAGAGGTGTTTAAGTGGCCTGAGCTGTGGAAAGATATCAGCGTGACTTTTACATCACCCACCTGCGTCACTATAATCCTATATAGTTTGCATACATTTCTGCCTAAATATCTTTAGTAAACTGGAGTGGAAAGGATTTAAGTATGTCTTGCATTAAGTTCGTCAGTCATTTTGGGCATTTCTCCAATACAGCGATGCTGAACTTGGACTTTCCAAGTTAACACATGGAACTGTCAGAGCATCCTCGTGTGCTGCACAGCTTTGTCCCAGCGCAGGGCATGATTTCCTGGGGACTGCTTAGGGCTTCCAGTGCAGAAGTTGCCAGCGTCTTCCAGAGAGGCGGACCGCGCTGGGAGGTGCAGGACTGGTGTGTGTACATGGTGACAGGAGGGACAACAAGAGCAGCTTGCCCTAGGCACCGAGGTGAGGGAAGGAGAGCACCTTCTCTGCTGGTCCCTGGGCCCTGCAAGCTGTGAAGGCACCAGCGTGTTGCTCTCACAAGTGCCTTGTGCAAGTGCGGAGGCAAATTTCGCATCGCTGCCTACAAAACCTGGCGTCACATCGGTGGGGTACCACAGAGGCAGAGCTCTGCTGCTCGGCTTGAACTGAGAATTAAATGCCGTGCCGGGAGCTGCCACCGGGCACGCTGAGCTGTCGCTCTTCAAAGGGCTGGGGTTGTGTAAGCAGACCAAGGGAATTGCTAAACCACAGACAATGAAAACAACTTTCAGTGAGAGACTAAATGAAAGGAAAAAAGTTGTCAAAATGTCAAGGTTAATGTTTTCATAAAACTAACCAGGGAATGGCTAGACAGTATGAGTGTAAACTTTAAACTTAATTAGGACTTTTAAAGTGTGAATACAAAACTATCTTCAGTCTAGACAGTCAATAAATCTATCTTCCTTAATGAAATACTGGTACTTTTGGTATTTCTGGTCAGTTTTCTTCCTCATCCTTTCACAGAATCACAGAATCACAGAATAGTCAGGGTTGGAAGGGACCTCTGGAGATCATCTAGTCCAACCCCCCCGCCAGAGCAGGGTCACCTACAGCAGGTTGCAAAGGACGGGTTCCAGGTGCGTTTCGAATGTCTCCAGTGTGGGAGATTCCACAGTCTCCCTGGGCAGCCTGTTCCAGTGCTCTGCCACCCTCAAAGTAAAGAAGTTCCTCATGTTTAGATGGAACGTCCTATGTTCAAGTTTGTGCCCATTACCTCTTGTTCTACCATTGGGCACCACTGAAAAAAGACTGCTCCCATCCCCCTGGCATCCTCCCTTCAAGTATTTGAAAGCATTAATAAGATCCCCCCTCAATCTTCTTTTCTCCAGACTAAAGAGACCCAAATCCCTCAGCCTCTCCTCATAGGAAAGATGTTCCAATCCCCTAATCATCTTTGTAGCCCTTTGCTGGACCCTCTCCAGCAGATCCCTGTCTTTCTTTAACTGGGGAGCCCAGAACTGGATGCAGTACTCCAGATGCGGCCTCACCAGGGCAGAGTAGAGGGGGAGGATGACCTCCCTCGACCTGCTGGCCACACTCCTTTTGATGCACCCCAGGATGCCATTGGCCCTCTTGGCCACCAGGGATGTGTAACTTTGAGACTCAGATTCCTATCTGTCAAAACCTGAGGAGCCATGTGGAGTGGGACCACGGCCTCCCGTGGCTCCTGCTCCATGTCCTCCCGCACCCCTGGCTGGGCCAGCCACTCTGTCCCTAGCCTGGCTACAGCTCCGGGATGGGCAGCAGCCTCCCAACATGCACATTGAGCCAGGGAGGGACAATTCTCTACCCCCACCCCTTAGCTGGACCATGAAGGTTTCTGCAGAGCATCTCAGAGGTGGTTTCCTCTGGCTGCAAAGCACCACGGCTCTGCCCAGAGTCTGGAGGCAGACCAGAGGAAAGGTACCTCCTTGTCTTACAGCCTATTTGGACAGCCAGAGACAGCAGAAATGGGGTCTCCAGCGCCTCTGAGAAAGCCTGGCCCCGGCAGGTCTCCGGCAGATTTTAAGAGATCAGTTTAAAGAACTCTAGGATCTTGTTTTCTTGCATTTTGTTGTTAGCGGGCATCATCATCCAGAGTGAGAATTATCTATAAATTATCTACTTAGCCATTTTCCTGATCTTTCAGGCAGTTTTGTTCTTGAAATAAAATTTCTTTTTAATTGGTTTTGAGAAAGGAAAGGAAAATGGTAAGAACTCCCAATGATCTCAAATTGTTTGGTTATTAGTGGCTCCGTGCATACCATACTTTGACACGCTATCCCTCCTGGTGAATGCTAGAAGAAATGCATGTGTGCTCTGAAAACACACAGGGCTGTTGTTCTTCCTTCCTTCTTTCCTTCCAAATATTGCTCATACTTACCTGTGTGCACACGCAGTTTGGTTAAATTGTCAAGAATTTAGTGGAATCACCACACCTTTTGCTTAAACATTCAAACATCCCTAGACACTCCCTTTTTCTTCACCTTTCTAACATTTGTCAAGTCTGTCATTGTTTTCCTTAAAAATTCCAATTTTGTGACCAGCGGGTACCTTTTTTTCCCCCTCTTTTTTAAAATATGCCTTGTTCAGACACACAATCTGCAGCCTGTGCTTTCCCTGGAGCAGAATCTGGCCTTGCACTGTGCTAAAAACCAATGGAGTTGGGAAAAAGGCGTGGGGACAATCAGGATGTTGATAACCAAGATTGAAATCACTGGCTCTGCCACCTGCTCCACCTTGTAGTCTTAAACTGGGATTGAAATTTGCCTTCATCTGTCTGACTCTACCTCGGTATGAACTCCACGCCTGTACTCCTAATAAGTCCATCAATATCGTCTCAGCACTGTGAATAACAGAACGCTAAACTAGCATTATGGCTCTCTAACAAAATAAGGATATTGGAATCTTACATCAAAGCCATTTTGTTAGGGAGCCATAATATTAATTTAGTGTTCTGTTATTCATGGTGCTGAAACAATGCTGTTTCACGTGGTTTGATCCACAGAGAGCAGACACAACCAGTACTTCAGCCACACATGAGCAAATGTGATTCTGGTTATTCAGTGAGAATAATTATAACCAGGGAGACTACAGCCCTGAAAGTTTTCTTCAAGAAGGTCACTAACCACACAGATTAGATTGGAAGCGTATGTTTTTTCTATACGGAAGAGACAAGCTGAAGTGTAATTTCATTTTCGTAAGACAAAACAAAAAAGTTAACACAGCATATAAAGCCAAGAGCATATTGCAAATATTCTAAATGAAGAAAAGCATAAGCTAAGCGCCAGGGTACTTCAGACAAATGTTAAGATGTTTTGACTTACGTATAGATTTTAAGTTACCAAAGCTGCTCCCATTAAAACAATGTAAAGATCTTTCTTTCTTTCTTTCTTTCTTTCTTTCTTTCTTTCTTTCTTTCTTTCTTTCCAAAGAGACTTCAACACAAGCCATTATTTTTTTTCTTCCAGTACATAACAAAATGGACTTAATGTGAATAACTCCTCTCTGCTTTTTCCCAGTTTCTGGTGAGGAATCTCAGACATGCAACAATGTGTGACAGAGCAGTAAAGAAAAATAATAATCTAACTCTACAGGAGATATGTCCTGGCATAGTAAATCAGCACTCGATGTTCCCAGTGCTGCTGCCTGCATTCATGGCTTTCTTTAATTTTACAGTGTTTTGTTAAATTGAAATCTGATGATATTTTTTAATGAAGAGCTTTCCTTAAAAAGGCTTTGGGTTTTTTTTAAAGGTAAAGATATGTTTTTCCTCACTCTGATGGCAGCTCTCTATCATATAATCTGCCTGGATCTGTACAGTTGAAAATTTTACCCTGGCCACAGAGACATATTTCTGAAGAAAGGGGTGCAGTTATTCAGACATGTCTGTGAAGGTGACCTACTCCAGCCCAAGCACACTGGATTAATGGAGAGAGCATCTCAGAAATACAGAAATAGCAATAGCTCCTAGAAATTTTGGCCAGGAGGAAACAGGATGGGAAACCTGTACTCCAGTGAGGGACACTGGAATCCCTGCCTCCCTTGAGTCATTCCATTGAGTGCACCCTCAACCAGTTTGCTGATGACACCAAGCTGTGTGGAGCAGTTGACGCACTGGAGGGTAGGGATGCCATCCAGAGGGACCTGGATAGGCTTGGGAGATGGGCCTGTGCAAACCTCATGAAGTTCAACAAGGCCAAGTATAAGGTCCTGCACATAGGCCCGGGTAATCCCAAGCATAAATAGACGCTGGGCAAAGAATGGATAGAGAACAGCCCTAAGGAGAAAGACTTGCGGGTATTTGTTGATGAGAAGCTCAACATGACCCAGCAATGTGCGCTCGCAGCCCAGAAGACCAACCATATCCCAGGCCGCATCAAAAGAAGTGTGGCCAGCAGGTCAAGGGAGGTGATTCTGTCCCCCTGCTTTTGTGAGAGCACACTTGGAATATTGCATCCAGTTCTGGAGCCCTCAACATAAGAAGGACATGGACCTGTTGGAGCAAGTCCAGAGGAGACCACGCAGATGATCAGAGAGCTGGAGCACCTCTCCTATGTTGACAGGCTGAGAGAGTTGAGATTGTTCAGCCTGGAGAAGAGAAGGCTCCAGGGAGACCTTAGAGCAGCCTTCCAGAATCTGAACAGGACCTACAGGCAAGATAGAGAAGGACATGTAGTAGCATGTAGTGATAGGACGAGGGGTAATGGCTTCAAACTAGAAAAGGGGAGATTTAGATTAGATATCGGGAAAAAAAAATTCACTCTGAGGACAGTGAGGTACTGGAACAAATTGACTATGGAAGTCGTGAATACCCCGTCCCTGGAAGTGTTCAAGACCAGGTTGGATAGGGCTTTGAACAACCTGGTCTAGTGGGAGGTGTCCCTGCCCATGGCAGGGGGATTGGAACTAGAGGATCTTTAAGGTCCCTTCCAATGTAAACCATTCTATGATTCTATGACACCCAGCAAAACTCATATGCACATGCACAGTTTTGGGCAGGAGGCACCTGAGGGGACACGGTCACTGGTTTGCTGCTTTTGGCATAGGGTTGGAGCTCATCCTAGTGAGGAGACTAGAGCACTGATACGGATGATCACCAGCCCAAGCCTCCACAACACAGGAGATCCCCAGTGCCTGTCAGTGCTATCGCAGCGGATGGTCTATCATGCT
Source organism: Ibidorhyncha struthersii (assembly GCA_013398815.1). Taxonomy (NCBI): domain Eukaryota; kingdom Metazoa; phylum Chordata; class Aves; order Charadriiformes; family Charadriidae; genus Ibidorhyncha; species Ibidorhyncha struthersii. The sequence continues at coordinate 1,816,242 of VZSZ01011830.1, read as the reverse complement.
GTGCATCAGGACAGGTTTCAGAGCCCTGCCCTCTGACCCCAGCATCCCCATCGCCAAGGCTAGCTGTCAGTTTAAGAATGGGGTTGAACCACTAAAAGCGACTGCAGCTTCCTCCGGAACTGCTGCTGCAGTAAGAAAATACCAGAAAGCAGCACTTTGGACCCAGCTTAGTGTGAGCTTGGCTTCTTTACCAGAAGAGCGAGCAGCAGAGCAGTAAAAGACCATGTACATCTGGGAGACTGGAAACTCTTGACTCCCCATCATTGACCCCCAGCAGGACCTGGCCACGGAGGCGGCTGTCAGCTCAGCTTCTGGGATTCACACGTACACAAAGCCATCTCCAGAGCAGCCTGGGCTGTAGGCAAGACTCAGTGTTACCCTCCTGATGGAGAAGGACCAGCAAAACCAGCAAGCAAGGGAGAGCCCCAGAGAGCTGCCCTTGGTGCAGCCCGAGGCAGGAGAGAAGATGCCTGCAAGAGATGCCCCAGCCGGTCTTTGCCTCCTGGCAAAGTGGAGGCCATCAGGGCTGTTTCACCACCTTCAGCATCCAATCTGCCATCCAAAAATTGCCTGTGCTGAGAGCTGGCCTGGGATTCGTGATTGCTTGTTGGACTGAGTTTTGCATTTTCTTTCACTAAGAATTGCTCAACTTGGGACAATTTATACTTGGATATTAGAGAGACATAAACAGCCATAAAAATTCCAGCTCTGCTTGTACAAATGATCCACTGATGTGTGTTAAATGCACTCTATTGCTGCACTAAAGTCAATTTGCAATTGATCATATTGCATTTCTAGTGTCAGCAGATATGAAAACATGTCATTTACCAATGCTTAATGAACCTCTATGCTGACAAGACATAAATATCAATAAGCAGCTCTCCAGTTAAGGAGGTTAACCAGCAAAGTAGTCAGTGAAAACATTAAAGAGGTAATCATCTGGCAATTGCTGTATAGATGGAGCAGCTGCCCTCAAGGATGACTAAACCTATGCAAAGGACCATTACAGGAAAAAAGGGGGGAAAAAAGAGGCAATTAACTCCACGTTATAAGCTGAAAAATTCTATCTGAATGAAAAAGGTAATTGCCTTTCTGGATTGCACTTGTACTCTTTTCCACAAGTACTTGAGGTAATCTACTTAGTAGGGCTCTTTGAGCATGTTGGATATTTGGAAAGGAAAAGGCAATGCAGCAAGTTGCTCAAATGTTGTTCAATTATTCCTGGTAATGCTGATCCTTCCTCTTCTCTTTTTTGAACCTTTGCATTGTTTTCATGGGTATTTTAATCCTAAGATCTTCCTCTTTTTTTTTTTTTTTTTAGGACAAAGCTTTCAGTTTCCTGTAAAGTTAAAGGAAAGCAATAAAAAGAACCTTACCAGTGCTTAGAAGCACTTCATGAAAGTAAAACACAGCAGATTAAACTTTGCTTTATAGTTAATGGAGCAATTTAACAGCAGCTACATTCACCGCTGGACTGAACATAAATTTCAACTTCAATTCAGATTTTAAGCAGATGTAAATGGTGTTTATATTTAACCTATGAAGCCCAAGGCAGCGAGTGTTTTCTGAGCAGCCAGAGGAGTCCAAAAGAGTTTAACCTCTCACAGCTCAGACATACCTGCTGCTCGCAGGACAGAGCACCCACGACACCGTTGTTGCAGTCGGCTCTCACCGTGAGATGGGCCCGTTCTGCCCTGTCAGGGGAAAGGACAGTACAACTGAGGGTGATGCTGTTCGCAGAAGTCACATCTCCTGCGTGAGATCCCCTGACCTGGGCATCCTTTCTCCATTTTACAACCATTTCCTACCCCAGGCAGATACCAACTATTCTCTGCCTGCAGCGACCACTGACCCATATCCCAGCTGCGCCAGAAGCAGAGGTTCCCCTCCTTGCAGGACGCTTTCCCCTGCTCAGACGACCCCAGCAGCTGTCTCGCCACACCGCTGCGTGCTCTGTCCTCCCTCCACTCTGCCTGAGTAGCACCTCACCTCCTGGGTCAGGCTCTGAGCTTGATGTCCCAGCCGCAAAGCTTCTTTCTCTAAAAGTCAGAGGGCACATCCAGCCCAGAGCTGGCCAGACTGACCTGGCTTCTGTAGGGGGGAAAGGCTGACGCCTCGCAGAGGCCAAAAGCTTCTGGCTCTGCCAGTGCCCAATGCCTGAAATATGTGAATTAAGCATCTTAAAAAGCAACCAACCAAAAAAAAACAAACCAACCAACCAAACAAAAAAAGCAGTTATATATGGCCATTAAAGAGTAGCAGGCCAGTGGGTTTCAGCAGTGCATCATTCTGAACCAGCACCTTACAACTTGCAGTTGCTTTGGAAAACCACTGAGTGGTCACGTTATAAACAGCTACCCGAGGCAAAAGGAAAACCCTAGTAAAGATGGAGGAAGAAAGGGAATCTTCCCTTTCTGCAGAAGAAACAGCTGGATGTTCAGAGATAGCAGGCATTTAAGGAAGTTGCTGCCTTTTGTATATTCAGTAGCAACTGACGATTCTAGGGACAAAAACTCCCTGATATTTTAATGTATTGTAATGACAGCTGTGCAAACCCACCACATGTATAAGACAGGAAAAGGGGTTTATACATCAAAAGAAATGCAATTAGCAGGAAATCGCCTATGCTCTGGTATAACCTTCTCCATACACGCTGGCAGGGTACCACATAAATCCTTCTCATTTCAGGCATGGTCTCCAGCAAAAAACTCATCAGGCAGACCCAATCCTCCCCTCTCCTATCCTATTTCAATGCAAATATGTTGCTCCTTGATAATAACAATCACCCACAGCTCTCATATCACATTTTTCATCAGTAGATGTAAAAGCAAACACGAGACCAACAGAGATCAGTTTATTAACCCCATTTCGCAGCTTCGGAAAGCAAGGAATGGGAGACATCCCTCCCGGCAGGTTGAAACAGAAGCAGGGCTTACGCACCCAGGGATGCTCCCCTGGGATCCTTAACCTCTGTGCTTGCAGCCTGGACTGAACATGGGTCAAATTCAAATGGCCCAGCTGTATCATGCACGTTCTGGGGGATGCGTCTCAAGGCGCTCGGCATGGCTTCCTCGTTTCGGCACTAGTATTCTCAAGTGGGCTTAGAGGAGCTTGTCTGCTTTTCCCTCTGGTTACTGCCAGCATCCACACAAAGTTGCACTGATTTGCCTCTACTTGGACATCTCAACATGCTAATGCCAGTTTTCCATACATCATTGATTTTTTTTTTTTAAGTATTCTGATAACTTAATGATGGCCAAGCTCCCACCCTCGAGTACCAAACAGAAGATGTAAGGGAGGTGAAATAGAGGTTTCCAACATCCCTATTACTGTATGCATTAACTGTTGGTGATGAAAGATGGTAGGTGTGTCCTGGTTTGAGGTAAAACAGGACCAGTTTTGTTCAGTAACTTTGCTTCTTAGCTGGGCCTCTTCTAACTGCCGAAATTAACAGCATATTGTGCAGACAATGTTCGCTCTCTCAGAGTGATAAGACCAATGTTATGGCTGATGTCCAGGCATGGTATGCGGAGAGGCTCTTGTTTATACTTATCGCTATAACAGCCAAGGCCAACCAACTTGGTTATTTGCCACGTTGGAGGGTTGGAAGCAGAAAAGCACAGTGGGGTCCCACCTGCAGGGAGGAGCGGACAGGACAGGTGACCCAAAACTGACCAATAGGGTATTCCATCCCATCCGCATCATGCTCAGTATAAAAGCCCTCTGAGGGATCAAGGGGTCAGGAGGAAGCTAGGAAGCTGGGAAGCTGGGAAGCTGGAGAGCTGGGAGTGCTGGGAGCACTGGCTCTGGCTCTCTCTCTCTCTCTTCCTTCAATGGCCGACATCTGAGGAGGACTCTGTTCGTCTGCCGTTGGTCCCGATCCTGCCTGCAGATCTGGAATCCAGTTCCCGTCCGTCACTGAGTCCAGCCTGGGACTGCCTCAGTGCCAGCCGGTGTTGTGATTGTCATCCTGGGAGCTTGATACGGTTTTGTATATATTTCATTATTTTCTTTTTATTTTATTATTAATATTTCATTAAAGTAGTTTAGTTCCTTCTAAACTCATAAGTCTCTTTTCCCTCCTCTGCCTCTCTCTTCGAAGAGGGGTAGAGGGGAGCATCTGTCGGCCCCATCTGGGGTCCCCCACGTCCCCAGTGGGATTTGGCCTAAACCACGACATGGTGTAATTGTAGAAACGCTTCTCAAAGGGTTCAAAAATGTGCTGAAGAATGCAGTATACAATAAAACAAGATGGCATAGAAGGCTTCCATTCCATTTCTAACAGCTAATTGGATCCCAGCTACTGCTTGGCCAACTTCAATTTGAACCAAACATGAAGAATGACGGCACTGCAATCAGTAGAACAATCTCAATATTGAATTAAATATATCCTCCACATCAACCGCGGTTATGCACAAATAACTCGGGAGCATTCCACGTTGCACAGCAGTACTCTAAAAATACATTTGCTTTCAGATACGATTATAGATGGCCGAGCAGTTTCTTCTTAACTCACACCTGAACTTCAGAGTCTTTGCTCACTACAGTGAGCTTGAATCAAATTAAAAATTTGCTCCCAGGTATGATTATATCTCAACCTTATAGAAATATCTTATTATTATTGCTGCTTTGCGTAGAGGGGAAAAAAAAGGCTTTATGTAACTCCATGCCTGACTTTTCAGAAATGAAATAAAAGAAGAGGTTTCGTTTGCACTGAAGGATAAGATTTCCCTCTGGATTTGCTGCCCTCTAGATATCTTTCAGCAGAAAACTGCTGTGCTTTTTAAATGGATTTTGCAATAATCTGTTTTAGCTGAGGATGCAATGGAGAGGGGATAAATGAGTACACAGGCAGGGAAGAGGCAGTGTTTGAATAGTTTGTCAAGATGCTTTTTACAATGATAAGGTATCTTCAGATGATGCTAGTTGTCCAAAGGAAGGGGGGTGGTTATATGTGTCTATGGGGGGGACAAATCAGTGCTAAAGAAATGCTGGGTGGTTGCTGTTATGGGACAACATGCTCCATTTGCTCTACAGAAGGAGCCCTGAGACTATCAGCACATCCTTCCCACATATTGCTCCGCCAATGAGTGTTAGTGCTGATGTGAGAAAACTGATGTGGAGGCGTATTTCTTCCCCAGTGCTCCCTCACTGTGTGTCTCTTGGATAATACAGCTCTGAAAAGCTTTCCTCAGTGATGCCAAGCTCTGGGTTGGTGGTGCCACTCCAGACATTCCAGATCTGTTTGGTTTTCACTGTAGCAGAGAACAAACATGTTTCAGTGACTTTGACAGAACCCTATTTGCTAAATTCTCCATTTCCAGCCTTGCAGTTGTTCTGATCATCTGGCAGGGATCTCAACAGAAAATCTTTTAGTAGGGGGATGTGCGTGAGTATACAGGTACATAGTGCAATAGGAGTTTAAGAGAAAAATGTCATACAAAACAAAAGCAGTACTGGTGATTCATTATAAGATAATACTAATAAAATGAGGATTAGGTAAGCAGGGCAGCCTATAAATAAAAGGTAACCATAACTGAATTCTTCAGTTTGTTCAAGGCCAAGTGGGAAAAAGATGTTATCCAGACTACCTAGAGCAAAAAAAACTCTAAAGGTCTCTCTAAATGAGATGAGACAAATAAATTGTCTCAATTATCTCTCTGTTTTGTCTTAACCAGGGTGTTTACTTCAGGCAAGACTCTGGGAAAAAAAGTAACCACTTTATTATTAGATGGAGAAAGTCAGTCTCAGCTTTTGGAGCCCAAATCTTTACACATGTATCCTACCCAGCTTTCAAGTAATTTGACTCATACACAAAGATTTGTGTAGACTTCCCCCTAGGCCAAATCCTGTAAAAAAAGTACTTTTGTCAGTCTAGACGTAAATAGTCCTATTGATCCCAGAGGAACAGCCATTGCAGCAAGCACTGCTTGTATTTCCGTGTCTGCAGGATCAGATCCTGTGAACTGTCAGCTTGACAAAATTATAAGTTGGCACGTAGAAAGCACTATTCATCAAGAGAAACTAAAGGAAAAACCAGTTATTAACTGTCAAGGTCAATGTAGGCTGATCAATATTATTAATTGCATGGGGATAAGTTGAGACAGCAGTTCAGCACTTTAGCAATTATCTGAGATTCAATACAAGTATTGGACTAGATGATCTCCAGAGGTCCCTTCCAATCCTGACTATTCTGTGATTCTATTAAATACTAACAGTATTCAATCATGGGTGGTTAAGAAAAGAAGCTCCTGATTCTGCTCACCTTTTGCAGGTGAAAGAAGAGTTTCTTCAGACTAAAGTATCACTGGATACCCTCAGAGCTGTGCTCAGACCAAGTGTGTACAGGAGTCAGAAAGGTAACATCTTATTTGTCTCGTCTTCCTTGACACTGGAAATAGAAATCTCCAATGAGCACAAAATGCCCTGTCTTGGCGATATTTCCAGCCTTACCATAAGCTGAAAATTCCCAAATCCACCCAGATAGCCTGTTGCGAAGAGATTACAGCAGGACTTTGTCTGTGTTGGGACAGGAATTGGCAAATACACACAAAAACATGAGTGCAGGGAACAGCAGAATGAAAGGACATATTTGCCCACGCAGCACATAGCACCGCAGCCACTTCTACCTAGGGTCCTACTAGTTAGAAAAGGTCCCCTCTGAGTTTCCTAACTTTATCACATATCCAATTCCAAATCCAGCGTTTCACTTATCTGTTCAATTTGGTTCTTAATTCTTTAATGTTTTTCAGCTCAGATGGCAAGAAAAAGTAAATTCCTAATATTTCAATGCATGAGCATTTTCCCACAGTTTTATCATAACTGAAGTATTGTTCCTGTCCTATTGTCATGCCACCAGCTGTTTTCAGACTCTAATTTATCTGTTTTGAGCACTCCATTCCTGAGCACTGGCTTCTTTGGCTAAACACTTTGTTACAGACTCTCACTCACTCCGCAGCTTTGGGGAATGGAAAGGACGCTGAACCCCCACCCCGCATTTGATTAACCTGGGCCAGCCAAGAGCAGACAAATTCCCAAACAAAGAGAATTTGTGTTAAATTTTGCAAGCGTCCTCAAAAATATCAAATGTTTTTTTAAGTCCTTGGCTTGAATGGCCAGACCTTGGCCGTTCTCACCAAAACTGCTGGGAAGCAAGAAAAAGCACTACATGGTTGTTAGTGATGCCACTTGTTGCTTGCCTATTAAGTGCTTATTTGCTATGGTGATAAGCAGAGAGCGAGGAACCTGAGCAGAATAAAAGTCTTGCTCTTGCTTTGAACCAGAATCTCAGGTGGATATTAGTATTTATAAATTCAAAGACTGCCACTGGTTCAGAGCTAAATTTCAGGCACTCATCCAAGTTGAACCCAAAGCTTAAACATTTTGACATAAGCCTTCCTCTCCACCAAGCATTTGTGTAATTAATACATCTTTTTTTAAAAACCTTTAAAAAAAACAACAACAACAAACCAACGCAACACAAAACTGTATCAAATGAGCTGGAAAAGTAAAGAGAAAAGGAGGCACTCGGTGAGAGCCTAAAAGTCATAGCTCTGACTTATGTAAGTGAAGGACGAGCAGTGTCTTCTACATAGGAGAGTTTATTTTGCTGTCATGATCCAAACTAATAGTGAAGGTGGGTTCATTTGTCAGATGTATTATTCCACAAGAGGGATGATGTTTTCTAGTGTCAGTGTTAGCCAACCCCAACGTGAAAGGGGCCATGATTTTCCTCCAGTTCCACTGCCAACATCAACTGTTCTTCCCACCAGCCCAACCTGAGCAAAACCTCTCCAAATAACCTGCTGCCCTGAGGCAGGAGGACTGATTGATGAGGTTGCCTAAGCTTTGTGCTGACATGTGAAAGCTGTGACAGCATCTGGAGGAGTGAAGGGTTGGTGAAATCAACTCAAAGAATTACAAGTGGTAAAAGTGGATGTGAAGGCAGAAGTGCTTTATTTCTGGTCTATTTTAATCCAGTTCTGCCTATGGAAATTTGCAAGTAAGAGGTTTTGGTGCTAGTTTGAAGAATGAATGATGAGGCACAGGTATGGAGGGGGAGAAGGGAAGGGATTGCTGCAGATTTGTGAGAAGTATCACATTTTCAGCTGCACTGCACAATCAGGTTATGTTATCTCCCACTTCAGGACACCAAAAGTATCCCTGTCACCTTCTGTCTCTGCACTTACCTTCAGCAGCTTCTCTCGGACGGGACATCCTCCCAGGTGTTCCCCCGGGGAACACTGGGAGCTATTCACGCAGCACAATAACCTCTGCTCCTTTCCAAGCCGCAGGTCATGACAATAAGTTAGAGCCAGGGAACACAGCTGGGCCCACCACCATGTGTGGCTGACCGCTGGGTGCCAGGGTACCTCCCAACAGCGCATGGCATCTGACAGGAGAGTATTCCTCAACTGGACACGAGCTCTGTAGCTCGGTGGTCCCAGATGAGAAGGGTTCACTGCTGGGCTCATGCTGCAATCACAGCCTATCCACCTAGCAGAACTCCAGACCATCAAGTAGTGATGGCACTACAGTTTATTCGCACAGAGCAAACCTTGATAATAGCTTTAGTAGACAGCACTCGTGACTGCAACAGCCACCATGTGTAGAGGGAAACCTGGACTGCCCAGGTGACTGCTGCAGAGGGCCTTGTCTTCCTGGTGCAGAGCCGAGACCCAGGAACCTCAACTCTGTTCTTGCTTTTGCCAGAGAGCTCTTGTGCAAATCCCCTGCCAATGCTGGACTTCAGCAGCCTGGCACCGTTCCTGGCGTCGCATTTGTTGTGACCCTCTTTTCATTACACCTTGTAAGATCACTTAGGATGTTTCTAAAGAAGGCACACCAGGAATACAGATAGCAAATTGTCAGTGTCATATTGTTGCTTGGTCTCCTCAGAAGTCCGTACTAATACATGTGCCCCTCCGCATGGATCTAAGTGAAGAATAGTGACCATGAGGAAACTGCTGACTGCCAAGATGTGCTTGGCTTTTCATTCCAATAGCTCTATGCATTCTACCCGATAAATAAATGTGCATTTTTCCATGTATATGTAAACCAAGAATAAATAAATGAGGTCTGTTTAAAGTTCCAGTCATTCTCACCATCTATAGAGAGATAAAAAAATAAACTGATTAAAGCAACTGCAGAATGTTACATTCTGGACAATTATGGAGGCAAAATAATATTGTTTAATGATATATCAAGGTAATACTATCACCGTCTCACCAGAGCCATCAGCCCACAGTGGTGAGAGCTGGATTTCCACTGGTGTAAGTAAAAGTAAACCCACTGGAGTTAACTCTACACCCATTGAAGATTTATCTTTTAGTTTTCTACAATGACTTCCACTTCCCCCTGTCCCCAGGGCGATCAGTGAATTTATACAGGTTTATACAGTCCCTGTGGCACTTTTCAGACATTCATTGTTGCTGCACTTTTTCAGTTGTCCCAGTTTTCCCCCTCCCACCTCCTTTTAAAACTTTGACCACTTAAGCTTCTAAATGAGATATGTCTATAAAGAGCATCTGGGTCAGCCAGCCTTAATTTCAGAATGTCATTACTCCCACGTTAAACTTCCCTTATCAATCCCACAGCAGCCATCACGGCTCGTTATGTCTCCCAGACCAATCTCAGCAAAATTGTGGTCTTTCCGTCTTTCAAAAAAGGAGGAAAATAGGGGGAGGAGATAAGAAGCCACCATCCAGGTGTTGAAGACTGAAATTGTCCAGAGAAATAGAGCGAGAAAGTGTTCTCATTTCCACAGACACTTTGGGCTGCAAAGGTGTAAAGTTTGATCTGGAGAAGAGAAAACAGTAAGCTTTTAGCTTATGCTTAGCTCAGTTACAACTATCTTTAAGTCAATTTCATTTTGCAAAGTTCAGAAATATTCAAGATGCTCCTGAGCTTCAGAATATCATTACCAGGTCTCCTGTAAGGACTTTCCTGCGGGTAACTAAAGAAAGCTGTTTCTGGGTCAGTGGAGTTAAAAGGATTACTTCTGAACCAAAGGTGGGATGCTTTTCACTTTCTTCACCTGAAAGTTAAACAGCTAATATGCCTCATCTCTCTCTGTAGTCAGTGTGATGAAAGGCACTTTCAGAGGGCAATTCATTTCATCCTGTAATAGGTATTAAAAATTGGCTGAATATATTGCCCTCTGGAGCTGCTTAACCAGATATTTAATTCTAAATGTCTCCAGGAGCCAGACATGTATCTTCAGCCATAAGGGACTGGATTCAGTTTGAGGTGAAGATGCTCCATCCGTGTGTCTACATGCGAGTGATGTGCCCAGGTTGCAATGGCTGGGAGATTTTGCCCATACAGTAAGCAGACCCCTAAGAGCAATTCAGCCTCCCCTCCAGCAGACAGCTGGGTTTGACTGGGTGCATTGACAGCTGGAGGTGTCTGGTGTGGCCTGCCGCTGCCACTCCAGAACAGCAAAAGTCCTGTGCCAAATCTTCAGCTCTCTATGGGTGTCCCACTTGCTCCAGGGCATCTCAAATGGCACCAGACACTCATGTTTAAGCAACTGAACTGAGCCCCTGGTGCCTGCACACCTCTCTGGACCCCTCTGGCAGTACTGACTGACCATCGTTTACTATGATCAGAGCACAAACAGCCGTTTCACATGTAGACACCTCCATGCAGATGCTGATGCTTGCCTAACTCTCATGTTAAAACCTACCCAGGTATTACACACCAGTTATGACACAGCAGCATAGTAGTTTTTAGCCTGTGTATCCCACCACGTACAGCCCATTTTCTCAAGGAGGACACAGAAACAGCCTAAACAAACATAGCATCACTGGTCACTTGTCACTGGCGCTGCAGAAACAGGCTCAAGGACAAACCCTACTCTTTGGGTTAATCAGTGGTAGTTCATTGATTAAAAAAAAAATAGGTTAAATCATTGATGTAATGGGAAACAGAACCTGAGCCCTGGAGGAAGCATCTCCAGCAGAGTCAGTAACGAAGCCTAAAGAGTCTCATGATTCCTGCTCTGGCATCGTGACCACGTACAAACTGCTGTAAGAGGTCAGGGTCTCCTCCTGAACTATTTGCTCTGTCCTAATTACAAGCAGAAGAGAATGCAAGTGCCTCTTTGAATTTCATCAGAGAGTGCACAGGCTTGTATTATCATGGTAATAAAAGTAATGCACATTTGTTGAGTTCCAGCGGGGCGTATCAACAAAAGCAGCAGCATGTTTTCAAAAACAGAAAATCACTTTCTTAACAGCTACACCGAACTTTGGATGTTTTCAGCTACACTTCAATGTGGTAGAGAAAATAGGTACTTTGGGTTCAAACTTCTTATCATTCAACTGCCTGTTTATAAAGCAATGGTACGGGACATTTAAAATATGAGTGCAAGTAAGGGCTCTTCAATCTCATGAGCCAATCAAAGTTAAGTGAGTGAATCGCTCATCTGTGGTCAACTAATAGGAGGAGAAAATCAGCTCTGAGAAACCAGTTATAGTTCTACAACACCATCCTCCAGGATGTGATCTCAAAGTCAAGTAGGTGTCCCAAAAACCAGTCTCTAGGACTTGCTGGGAATGTTCTGCATACCAGAATAGGGTAAACTTGTGTTCAGAATATCTAAATGGAGACATCTAGACTGAAAAAAGGAAGATGGCAACATAGCATGGTCAACTGGAAGAAAAAGTATGAAAAGCAGAAGGTAAAATTACAGTGATCAGAATGGCTTCAGTATTTGAGACTCCAATCAAAGGAGGACAGTGAACAGAATGAAGTATTAACCCAACTACTGATACAGTGGAACAAGGATTTGCCTACCTAATAAAATTCAAACTGACAGGTTCGTGTTGTCGTCTCAGGATACAAGCTCCCAGTATGCTTTAGAGGAGATGATGTAGAGCTCCATCACGCACTCTTTATGATCTCCACCAGAAAATGAAGTGTCAAATAATAATCTAGAGGGAGCTCAGATGCAGTGTCCTATTTGGGGCTTCATTATTTTGTGCTGAACTGGGGGACTGTACCTGCTGGTGGAATTCAGTTTACCTCAAAGTGGAAAGGACTTTAAGCAGCAAGGTTTCAGTACTTATAATCCCTGAAGTCCTTGAAGTAAGAGAATCCCTCTGAAAAACGGAGCCTCTTTTCATCCTCAGTGCCAGAATTACTACATAACTCACCACAGCCCTTTGCTTGGATTTGGAAACCAGGGTATGATTTTCAAAGCGACCAAGCACCTAAAGTTCCAGCAGAATTCAGCAGTTCTGGAAAACGAACTCACAATAACTGACTAGATGAAATAATACACCTCTTCTGAGAAAAAATTGCTTTAAATTTCTTTTAACTTTGGCTTCTCCAAGTAGAAAACTGTATAACAGTTTCTCCTAGACACAAGATCTGAAGTTTCACTCTCCCACTCTAGTTTTTTGGGAGGTAAAAAATGAAAAACCACTTGTCCACCAGCTCAAAGACCCTACCTGAAGCCATGGGCTGGGCAGGGGGCGGCAGGGAGCGGGGAAGGGGACAGGGATCACAAACCTCATAGTCAGAGTTTGCCTTATTCTGGCAGGATGATCAGAAAACTTATCTATTTTTTTCCACTAGCTGGAGCCCAGCCAACCATTCACAACTTAGACATCTTAGAAGAGTTCACAAGATGTGCCTGTAATCTCTGTTTCCCACTCTATAGTCCTGCTGCTGAGGAGGAAAATTTTCTTTGTCTTAATGATGAATAAAATGGTTTTGAGAATTGCTCTAGGCAACCATCACCAACATCTTATTGTGTTATCCAACCCAAAATAGTTTTGGGTATGGGAAGTTGGGTGTTGATGGATGAGAAGCTCAACATGAGCTGGCAATGTGCGCTTGAAGCCCAGAAAGACAACTGTATCCTGGGCTGCATCCAAAGTAGTGTGGACAGCAGGGTGAGGGAGGTGATCCACTCCTGCTCCACTCTCGTGGGACCCCACCTGAAGTATTGTGTCTAGCTCTGGGGTGCCCAACATAAGAAGGTCGTTGACCTGTTGGAGCGAGTCCAGAGGAGGCCATGAAGATGATCAGAGGGCTGGAGAACCTCTCCTGTGAGGACAGGCTGAGAGAGTTGGGGTTGTTCAGCCTGGAGAAGAGAAGACCCCACAGAGACCTTAGAGCAGCTTTCCAGTATCTGAAGAGGGGCTACAAGAAAACTGGAGAGGAACATTTTACAAGGGCATGTGGTGATAGGACAAGGGATAAGGGCTTCAAACCAGAAGAGGGGAGATTTAGAATAGATATTAGGAAAAAAATTTTCACTGTGAGGGTGGTGAGGCACAGGCACAGGTTGCCCAGGGAAGTTGTGGCTGCCCCATCCGTAGAGGCGTTCAAGGCCAGGCTGGATGTGGCTTTGAGCAGCCTGATCTAGTGAGAGGTGTCCCTGCCCATGGCAGGGGTTGGAACTAGATGATCGTTAAGGCCCCTTCTAACATAAACCATTCTATGATTCTATGAAGAGATGTCTGATCTTTCTGCTATTCTGATGGTGTAAAAGTAATAAGATCACTGCATGTTGGTCTGAGACTCAGACATGGAAACCGGTTCTAAAGAAACATTTGATGATGGCATTGACGTACAGGTGGTTCAAGCTTTTTGTAGGGTCTTCACTCTCTTGAGCTTTGGCAGTTGTGGGTGTTTTCATAAACGGAAAGGAAGGACCCAAACCTTCTGACCCTGAAGTGTTAGCAATCCAACTCTACTGTGGATCTTGCATCTGGAAAAGCCCACAAGCCTGCATATCATCAAACTGTCGTGTCAAGCAGCTGAATTACTGTATGATGACATGAGCCACCACATCCTATGGCATTAGAGAGGGGAAATTTTCTTGTAGAAAAGAGCCCTGAAAAAGCTGAGCAGTGGGACCCTCAGGATTGTTGAGGAGCTGAGTGAATCATCAATGCTGCTCTGCTTCCTGCTGCCGTAGCTAAACTGATTTTGCATCAAACCTAGCTAATTTAAAATTGTCCCGGGCGCCTTTGCACCACCCTTTCCTCCCATCTGTGACTGTATAGAGAATTTAAAGGAAAAGGTGAAACACAGTCTTTCTAAAATCTACAGTCTAGTTTATCCCCCATAAATGTAGCCCTTCTCCAGCCATCTTGTGGCTGATGTTGTTTCTTACCAAATACACAGTGAAACGCTAGAAGTGCTGTATACTGGAGCTTACTGATATGACAATAGTTGCACAGAACAGAGCAGAGAGAAAACCAGCAGGGTTATCCCAGAAGCCTTCATTTTTAATTTTTTTTTTTTTTTAGTTTGTATCATGTAATGTTACTATAAATCAGTATTTCTTAGTCAGCAGAGCGCACTGCGATGTTGAGATGTACAGATCTCAGGAGTGAGGCATAGCATCCTATGCCTTCTAATTAGCTTTGCTGGCATAATTGACTCTGGCTGGGCACCAGAGTCAGTACAGCTGTGAGCTGACAGTGCTCTGAGGAGGCAGGAGCAGGCATAGAGGAAGATGAGCAACAGCAGCATCACACACCTGGGAGAGGGCAGCAAGGATGGGGAGATTCTAGGAATAAGGGAAGAATACATGGAAGCAGAGATCGGAAGATATGGAGGAGCAGGAGGACTGACAGGAAAAAGCAAAGGATAAAGGAGAAGTGGAAACAAGGATGTAATAATTCTGCTGTCTGTCTAAAAGAGCAACAATCCACTGGTTGAAGTTGATGAAAACTGCTAATTTCTACTAAAAAAAGGGTCTGGGCATGAAATATTTGTTAAAGTTTGGTTGGTTGGGGTTTTTTTAACTGTTCCACAGAATCCTAATGAGGTTTTTTTCTATGTAACGAGCAGCCTGTCAGCCTTAGCTGGCAGCAAGGCAGCAGGTGAGTACATTTGAAACAGCACATGGAAAGAAAGAAAACAGTGAGGAAGCAACAAATAATCCCAATTAGTATAAAATTAATTTAGAAAACTCCACATTTTTAAGGGGAAAGGTATGGATTCTGATGACATTTTCTTCTTAGCTCATCCAAAGTATCCACTATAAACATACGGGGATGTTGTTAAATGATATTGACATTGAAAACTGTATCTAATTAATTCATGCATGGCATTGGGGGGCCGGGCGTGTGGAATTAATACATCCCCTCTTCTTTCATCTTCTGAAGTTAGATTCTTTGCCATGTTCATTTTTTATTTCCCTACTACCAAATTACTCCTGTTAGGTAGCTAACTCAAGACATCCTTTTTTTTTATAAAAAATGGTACTATACGTACCTTTAGTGAGTGACACTGACAGTGGTAAACAGGGTTCAGCCAGCCAGTCTCTGGCTTTACCTAACTTGTTGGAGGGTCTTAACTTTTTGTTAATATTTTTTCTTTCCCCATGTGTGCATCCACCACAAAGCTGCTATTTTGGTGCTAGCTGCAGGAGGAGCTCCCCACCACAGCTGCTACTGATGCTCCTCAAATCCTAGCTTCTGCCCTGCTGCAGTTCCCCAGAACAGCCTTTACACCGTCTGTAGAACTTAAAATTTAAAAGCAGTGTGTCAGCTTTCTCAACAATATTCACCTTTTCAGACTCTCAGACCTAACAGAAACAACCTGCAGCTAACCTCTCTCAGAGGCTGGAGTTCTGGGTGCTTCGCTACAAGGAAGACATTGAGGTGCTGGAGCGTGTCCAGAGAAGGGCAATGAAGCTGGAGAGGGGTCTGGAGAACAAGTCTTATGAGGAACGGCTGAGGGAACTGGGGCTGTTTAGCCTGGAGAAGAAGAGGCTGAGGGGAGACCTTATCACTCTCTACAAGTACCTGAAAGGAGGTTGCAGAGAAATGGGGACTGGCCTCTTCTCCCTAGTGACAAGTGATAGGACGAGAGGAAACGGGTTCAAGGTAAGCCAGGCGAGGTTTCAGTTGGATATTAGGAAAAAAAATTTCACTGAAAGGGTTATCCAGCATTGGAATAGGCTGCCCAGGGAGGTGGTGGATTCGCCATCCCTGGAGGTGTTTAAAAAAAGGGTAGACGTGGTACTTGGGGATATGGTTTAGAAGTGGTTTTGTCAGGTTAGGTTAATGGTTGGACTCGATGATCTTAAAGGTCCCTTCCAACCTTAACGATTCTATGATTCTACTTGTCCCCTTTCTTGGTTTCTCACCTCCCAGGGCAGCTGAAAGCAGGGCTTGGTGTCACCTAGGTGGGATAACACCACCACAGAGCAGGAACAAGTCATGGGACTGATGCAGCATGGAGGTGCCAAGGACGGTCAGGGCTTCTTGGACATGGAGCCTGGCACAGTCACATCAGCCAAGGGATATGCAGCAAGCTCCCCTCTCTTTGAGCCTACATAGGCCAAAGGTCCTTTGAGGTTTTTCTAAATTACAGCGGTTGCTGCTTCTTTGTCTGTGACAAGACTGGCCCGGTTGGAGTTTTAACAGATTAATGAAGAGGCACGACTTTTCTTTCCAGAAACCTTGCTCTTTAGATCCTATCATGGCACCATCTTCCCTTCTTTTTGTTTGTTTTCCTACTTCACATTCTGTTTTCAACCAGTTTATAAAACAGAAATGTATGCCTGGGTAAAGAGAATGTGTGTTTCCTCAAATTATCTCAATCCTGTTTTTAACTTTGGGTATAATTGTTACCCTCCACTTCCCTAATGAAATAGCTGTTTTTAATTAGGGAAGGCATATTTTTGCTGCAGATCAGCTATTTCACACTAAGCTCCTTCAGAACTTTTCAATGTACCATCTGGAGCTGATGATTTGCTGCTTTTTAAATTATCGATTTGTTCCAGCTCTTCTTCTGACACATCTTGATTACCAGAAAAGAGCAAGTCCCAGTAGGTATTGCTCTGTTATTCTCTGCGCTGAAGACTGATGCAAAGAAATAATTTAGATTCTTAGCAATGTCTTTATCTTCTTTAATTTCTGCCTTTAATCTTCAGCGATCCAGTTTCTGAACTACCAATTAATTATTCTTACTCTTCTGACTGATAAACTTGAAGCATTCTTATTTTATACCCTTAGCTGATTGCAGCACATGGTATTTCCTTTTAATTTCCCTTCCATCTAGTCTTTACCCAAATTAAGGCACCAATGTATTGGTAAGCTAAGGTTAGATTTTTCAAATTTGGAAACATTCCCATTTGACTCAAAAAAAGCTCTCCAGCCCTGTCATTTAGTTGTGCTGGTTTACTCTTTTCCTGCCCAGTGTTATTTTTGTTAGCAACGTACGTGCCCTCCAGACTCTATTATTGTTCTTAAGTGGACTTCATGGCATCTTTAAGGCCTTTTCTTCCTCTACGCCTCCCTTAGGAGCTTTCTTGACCAACCCTCTCAACATGACCGAAACCCAGACATTCTGAAGTTCAAATTCCAGTCACTTTTCTGTACTTTATTTCCCGCTAAGCTACTGGACCATATCACATTAATAAGTCTGTTAGCAGCTTCAGGTGCAATCTTGTCTTGAATTCCTTCCTGTATATTGCTTAAGATTAAGAACCAAAAATCAGGATATCAGGATATAGGCACCAAAAAAGGGATGAATTTTGATTTGAAATTTCATACTTACTTGTGACTCTGGCCTAGGCTGAAGAAAAAAGGAGCCTACCCCCTGTTTTAGACTTGCCAAAGGCAGAAACTCGGCCGTAGCTGGCAAACCTGGAGTGTGTAATCCATACCAGTAACAACCTGGTGGTGGAAGCTGCTTTTCTGCAACACCGTAGTGATTATAGTACTTGCTTCTTGACGTGGAAAGGCTGCACGTGAGGGAGCTCAAGCCAGCATTGCCCATCTCAAACGAAGCACCCGGCCGCCAGGCAGGTCCCAGGTGCTGGTAGAGAAGAGAGCACAGGCTCTCTCTCTTGTTGGGGCAGGGTTCCTGGCTCAGAAACAACCGCAAAGCTGCTGTTGTGAAGGGAAGCCTGATGCTATAGCTCGGTGGTTTGGGGTCTTCTAGGTTTGAGTCATTATGCTGATCCTTAGTGCTTTATTTGATCCAAGAGTTCAGTGCAAAATGGTCCCTAAAACAAAATATGTAACTTACTGTCTGGTTCCTGCTGAGACTCCCCTTTGATACATAGGAAGAACTTATCTTTCAGAGATGGAGTCGTGCAGGACCACACTGATGGAGCTGAAGTCCCGGCCTGAGCCCTAAACCATCTCCTGCTCACAGCACTCACTCCTGAGGCCTGGGCTTGAGCAACACCCGGTCCCAGACCAAAAACTTGACAGTTCTTCAGCAGAGCAAGCTGAACTGTTCCCCAAGTCCACATGGAAAGCGAAGGTATTTGAACAGGCTTGCTTTGGGAGACTTTGTTTCTGTTATACTCCTTCCTAATTTGTTAGACGCTTCTTCAGTATTTCCTTGTGGTTTCCTGCTGCTGATGCACCTTATTACTGCCAGACAAGAGTTCCTCAACCCCATCCCTACCCAGCTCCCTCCTCGTGCACTGCCAAGTGATTTCTCGTGCTACATGTCAGCTGAGCTTTAAGTAGTTTATTGTTAACAAAAAACCTCTGGCCATGCAAAAGGCAACAAGAACAAGTACTGCTCTGCCTGCCCCAGCCCCCCCGGCAAGGCTGAACACTGAATTGCTGTTAATGGTGTAGGAAGAGAGGAGATGAAATGCAGCACAACAGACACAGTCCTCAAATCCTTTACTGGCCTCCCTGGCTCGGTCCACACCACGTGTGGCTTGGCCATCCTCCTCGTGGACGGCCCCCTCCTCACCAACCACTCTGCCGCCGCCGGCCACTCTTAGTTCAACCCCGGGGAGCCGGGTGCAGCCACTCGAAAGGACTTTGTAGCAGAACGGTGGCTGCACCTAGCAAGGCCTTGTAAACCATCCCAATAGCTGCAGCAGGCTCGCTGTCTGCCTCTCCGCCTGAACGTAAAAAGACCTCGTTTTGGTAATACCCATTCCGATAAAAAAACAGCTCAGGTGGGGACCTGGGGAATTGGAGCCACTGATTTATGTCACATATAAAACTCCGGTTGCTGGTTACAGGTGCAGAAACAGAGTCGTAAGACCTCCTGCAAGCAGGGAAATGGCCTTTACTGAAGTTTTCCATTAAATATTCTGCAAATACCCAGTCTTCGTGCTGCAGCCACTGCCAGGACATCTGCTGACCTGGTCCAGCTCCTACTGTTCTTTTCTGGCCAAATTTGAAGCCTCTGAGCCCAACCAGAGGATGCTAATAAGAATCACAAATCAACAGAAAACGTCACCGCAACCATCTGACCTCTTGCTCTGCTGAAGACACCCCAGACTGAAAAGAAACCCAAATTCCCCTTGGCCACCTCAAATTTTCCCATCCCGGCCCGGCTGTAGACAGGCACACTCGCTCTGGCCCGCCGGCATGGGAGAGGGACGCGGGTGCCTCACACCCCGAGACACGGGGCAAGGGTGCCCCGGAGCTGTGCACCCACCCCATCGGGGCTCTGCGCATCCCCTACCCGACGGCAAAATGGCATCGCACCCCGCTCGAGTCGCCGCCCTTGTGCTTACCTTTCCCAGACACGTGTATTTGGGGAGAGGCTGCCTCAGAGGATGGCGGAGGGAAGCTGGCGGTTCCCCTGGGAACCCCCGCTCCGCTCCCCACCCCTGGCAGCGAGGCAGCGGGCACCCAGCAAACGCTTGGCAGTGGCACGGCGCGTCTCAGGCGGTTGCTCCGATGAGGGCGATGAGCTGTGAAGCTGCTCCCCGCCTCGGCGTTACCATCTCACCGGCCACGCAGTCCAAGGAAAAAACATCTCCTTCAAGCCTTAGTGTTGTCTCCACGGAGGGCGTAGGGTGGTCTGTCTTGGAACGGCATTACCTACCAGACTGGGAGGTGCTCCGGGTTCAACACTGACACCTTCTTCTCCCAAAAGAAAACGAGGACCCCCCCCAAAAATGGAATAACATGCAACACAGATGGAAAACAGAGAGGACCGCATTGAGAGATGCTTCTGGGTCAGGGCTGCACCGCTTCCCCGCTTCAACAGCACCATCTCCTGGGTGGCCTCGGCCACGGCCGCCGGCAGCTCACCCCAGCAGCATCTTCCCCAAGGAGAGGGACCCTCCGCAGCCTGCCTCTGGAGCCACCTGAAATTTTTAGTTTATTTGTTTTTTTTTTTTTCTTTTCAGACAGTATCTGTCTTCTTGTAGCCGTTTCCTTTCCCATTTTACTGCTTCCCTCTCATGGAGCATCACAGCCAGCTGAGCAACTGCAGTAAACGCTGAAGGAAAGCACGTCCTAGATGCTGCGTATTTTTAAAATCAGCAGGAGAAGACATTCTTGAACACCAGCCCTAAAACTGGTCTCTTCCAAGCTGTGAAGTTTTGAATCCGTACCCAGTCCTCACGGACCGCGTCCTCTTTGAAGTAATCAAAAGCGCTGCTTCTCAGAGAATACCTAAATTTTCTTTAAGCAAAAAATAACCCAAATCAAAATAACCCCCCAAACCAAAACTAAAAAAAATCAAACAACACCTAAATCTACTTGGAGAGCTGTTTAGATTTTAGACAAGTGAAATTGTGGATAAGAACAGAAATGTTAGGCTTCATAGTATTACCATTCAATGGGGAAATCTTGTCTGACAAGCAGTATTTCAAAGGTATTCATTGTAATGTGTGTTTGAAAGCTGGAAAATGCTTGTTGAGCCATCCCTGTAAAAGCATGTCCTTTTCACTCTCTAGATCACAGGTTTAAGACTAAAGGCTCCAAAACTTTACTCTCTTTATAGATGTTGTAGTACAAGTAGCAAATCACTTGTCTGTATTTCAGTTTATATTAGTCTGCAAAACGAAGATTCAAGTGCCCTCCTTCACTGTTTTGAGGCTAAATTGTACATAAAGTCCTTCAGGCTTTGAAGAATGTGCTTATATAACAAGCAAAAAAGTGTAATTCAATGCTTTTTTTTCTAATTCAGCACTCCTCTGGTGCCCCTTTTGAGTCAATTCACTGATAAATGCCAAGTAAAATTTTACAGACGCTCGTCTTTCAAAGATGATAAGTAACCCCCCTGTGCAAGCTTTACATTAGAAGGGACGATACATAAGGACAAAGACATACATGCCAGCATCTCAGAGTGTGTGTAGGAGTGGTCTCGTGGCTTTTTATGTAGAACAGCTGCAACACTTTTTAAAAAGAAAAGAAGAAAAAATCACTCTCCCTCCAGTGTTTGTTAGAATTAACTTCTTCAATTAGCAAAGCTGTTTCAAAATTAATATTGCACTTGGCCCTTGGATTCTTCTTAGCTCCTTAGAAACCATCACCACCTGCACATGCCTAAGGTACGCAACGGGAATTACAGCACGTATTTCAACATCTAGAGAAAAGTTTCTAGTGCCTCCCTCCATCTTTCAAGAAATCGAGTGAGTTTATTTACTCTGATTCAAAAGGTCTTAAGACACTGAAATCATTTGAGAATGAAAGTCACCCCTGAAAGGTTTTCTTTCTTCTTGAGAGGGGAGGGCACGCCAGCAGCCTGCTGTCCTGCGAGCATCTCTGCTGTCTGATTAGTGAGAAGTGGTCTTCCAAACAGTGGAGATAGGAACGCTTGCTCGTCACATACCGCACTGCACGTTCCTCTCTGCCACACCCGATGACTACCACAAATTTTTATATAGCACGATGGCCTTTCAAACCAAAACCGCCTTTGCTCCTGGCCCAATCCCTTATTTCCATGGAAACACAGCACGTGCAAGAAGCTGGATGATAAGGGACAGTTTATAATCAGAATCTTAGCTATTTCAGTCCTATTTTCTGTGTAGCTAAACCCTGTTTTTTCCTAAAAGTTGTGTTGGGATAGGCCTCAAGTCCTTAAATCAGTCAGGGGGGTCTGTAGCCATGATCAGGCCACGTGAGAGACAGCGGTGCTCCAAGACAGAACTATTGAAAGAAACACGCAGCATCCCAACAATAAAGCCAAAACCAAATAACGAACAACAACCTCTTCCAGGGCAGTGCTTTCATCTCAACCCTTTCAGACAAAAAGCCAGCTGGACCCACCACCCAGCACAATAAACCACCCAAAACCTTCAGAGTCTCTTTACTTTTCCTCATTGTCTTTCCACCTCTGCTCACAGAGACTCCTTAACGGGCACTGCATATCCTATAACTGATAAGCGTTTTTTTTCTTACACAATCCTGTCACACAGCTGTTGAAAAACACCGTGTAAAAAGATGTGGTTTCTGCAGAAGGGCCGTGCAAACCGGCTCAGATGGGGATTTACTGCCAAGGCTGCCAGCTCTGCTTTTACTGTTGCCCTTCTCAGATGCACTGACAGGGCCTCGGTGGGACTCTCGGTGCCAGCTTAGGAGAGGTTTTCCTTGGTACGATTCTTCCATTTCACATTCCCACACTCAGTTGTTTTCTACGCACTGTGTTAGCATTGATGGACTCCAGGAAAAATCCTCTGAAAGATTTCTAGTTCACTTTTTAAGAGAATTGCAGAACTCACTCAGAACATGAAAAGAAGCCTCCATATCGTCAGACCCAAATAAAGGCACTTCACATGTTTCAGGGCATTTAAACAGCATAAACTTATTTTTTCAGAGTAGACAAGCGATGGAGAATATCGACCATATCCGAACATTTGCTAGCAAAATTAAAGCAAGGAAAAGGTCATTAGGGCTGAGAAACACGCTTGGCAGGTAACCAGTTCAGATGTCCTGAGGTCTTCACAGCTCATTTTCTCAGGGATGCAACTTCTGGTTTTAACCATTTTGAATTGTCTCAAATCAAAACTAGCAGCAGTGTTTGTAACCTGCTTCCTTCCGCTCCCCGCCCGCACCAGCTCAAGAAAGCAAAGAAACCCTGCCTCCTCTTTGGGGAAGGCTTAGGACACCACATCGGTTTTGGAACACAATCAATCTCATTTGCTTAAATCAAATGACCTTCCTTTATATGGAAGAGGGGAAAAGTGTTAGAAGATGCAAAGGATCAACCTAATTTACAATCTGGTGAATAGGTTGGTCCACTCAGCTCAGCCTTTTACCACAGCAGCAGCACCACCAAGGGCATCCTCAGAATAAAATGTAAATAATCATGATAATGGTTTCCAGTTTGGCTAATGTTCCTAATACAATCGTATAATAATAGAATAACAACCACAGATAATATTTACACAGATTCATCTCTCTGTGAGCCCTCAGCAGTGCAATACAGCCAACAGGAGCCCAGAAGGACCTTACTGGAGGAGCAGCCAGCCTGGACACTGGTCTGGTACAACAGTGGGAATGAGACAAGGTGGTATTTTGGGGCTGGCAGCTCCGCACAGCCAACCTTGATCTGTAGAAGCCCTGCAGATGGCAATGCTCATGCACAGCCCCGAAGCCTGCCCTATTCTTTCCCCAGCAGGCCAAAATCAAGACCAGGCAGCTTTGCTTGTTTCTTCACCAAAGTTGGCAAGGGCAGCTCCCTATCTGTGCTCCTGCCTGTCCTTCTCAGCCACTTCACCCAGCCTTCACAGAATCACAGAATAGTCAGGGTTGGAAGGGACCTCTGGAGATCATCTAGTCCAACCCCCCCACCAGAGCAGGGTCACCTACAACAGGTTGCACAGGACAGCGTCCAGGCGGGTTTTGAATGTCTCCAGAGTGGGAGACTCCACAACCTCTCTGGGTGGCCTGTTCCAGTGCTCCACCACCCTCAAAGTAAAGAAGTTCCTCCTCACTTTAAGATGGAACTTCCTATGTTCAAGTTTGTGCCTATTACTCCTCGTCCTATCAATGGGCACCACTGAAAAAAGACTGCTCCCATCCCCCTGGCATCCTCCCTTCAAGTATTTGAAAGCATTAACAAGATCCCCCCTCAATCTTCTTTTCTCCAGACTAAAGAGACCCAAATCCCTCAGCCTCTCCTCATATGAAAGATGTTCCAATCCCCTAATCATCTTTGTAGCCCTTTGCTGTACCCTCTCCAGCAGATCCCTGTCTTTCTTGAACCGGGGAGCCCAGAACTGGACGCAGTATTCCAGATGCGGCCTCACCAGGGCAGAGTAGAGGGGGAGGATGACCTCCCTCGACCTGCTGGCCACACTCCTTTTGATGCACCGTTACTTCTTCGGTTTCCGTTTTATTGCAGAGTAATCGGGGAAACACAAGCAGCAGTGACAGTGTTTTTTCCCCGCATCATTCCCCTCATCTCCTGTGAAGAGCTCCTTCTCCTGGGGGGAAAAAGTCACCCTTTCCCCCGCAAAACCATTTGGATGCTCCACACCAGGGACTCCTCATTGATCTTTCCAGCCCCAAGTATTCGTTCAGTACATCCACTGATTGTCACCCTAGATGCCAATACTATCAGTTGCCTTCTCTTGTTGCCAAAGAGCACGAGAAAAGCAGGGACAAACCTCTCATCAATGAGGGGCATAATTTTTTCTCAAAAAAAATCAGCTCATTTGCAGCAACGTCCTCTTTGGATTGGAGGAGCATATTGGCATATGCTCCCTTTCACCTCTAGTTTGAGGGACAGCAAAAGCTGAGGAGCAGACTGCATACTGCAACGTGCACTCGCAGCCCAGAAAGCCAACCATATCCTGGGCTGCATCAGAAGCAGCGTGGCCAGCAGGGCGAGGGAGGGGATTCTGCCCCTCTACTCCTGGAGTACTGCATCCAGCTCTGGAGCCCTCAACGTAAGAAAGACATGGACCTGTTGGAGCAGGTCCAGAGGAGGGCCACAAAGATGATCCGAGGGCTGGAGCACCTCTCCTGTGAGGACAGGCTGAGAGAGTTGGGGTCGTTCAGCCTGGAGAAGACTCTGGGGAGACCTTAGAGCAGCCTTGCAGTATCTGAAGGCGGCCTACAAGGAAAGAGGAGAGGGACGTTTTACAAGGGCATATAGTGGTAGGATGAGGGGTAATGGCTTCAAACTGGAAGAGGGGAGATTTAGAATAGATATCAGAAAGAAATTTTTCACTCTGAGGGCGGTGATGCACTGGAACAGGTTGCCCAGAGAAGTTCTGGCTGCCCCATCCCTGGAGGTGTCCAAGGCCAAGGTGGACGGGGCTTTGAGCAACCCGGTCTGGTGGGAGGTGTCCCTGCCCATGGCAGGGGAGGTGGAACTAGATGGTCTTTAAGGTGCCTTCCAACCTAAACCATTCTATGATTCTATGAAACACTGCCCGTCTTCTAAAATGATCAAGCTGAGAACTAGTTTCTTGGGGAAGATACTCTCAGTCAGCTCCCAAAATAAGCCTCTTTGTAAGTATCTGAAGTTTTACAATTTAAGTAGTTGCAGAATTTTATTGCAGTTGAACTAACATGAGCTTTTATATAGATGTAATATGTAAAACAACTGCTCATGCACAGAAAGCCTGGAAAGATATGGCTCATAAAGGAATGCAGGCAGAGATCACATTTTATATCCCCACTTTCGTGGCTTTGTCACACATGCTTTGTGGCATCACTGCTGTTTTTACTTGCTCGATCACAACACATTCCACCCAGGCAAAGGATTGATATAAACACTCCTACGCGCATTATGCAAAATTTTAACCAAACAATTAAAAACTAAAGTCTAAGGGGAAGGAAGTAGAGAAAGTAGTAAAACTATTCATAGTTTCGGTAAAAGCAGGAACTCATGAAAAATGTTGCTGCTTGGAGGAGAAAGACCCAACAATGCTGAAGTTACCTTTATGTTAAACTACGAGCAGATAGTACTGAAAATATTCAGCTTTTGCAGAAAAATAAAGAATAGAGCTCTACAAAACAGCAGCTCTGGGGTTTTGTTTTTTATTAGATTTATTTAGTAGCCAGACTAAGGGTTAACCATTGAAGCAGAAAATAATTTAATTTTCTTCAAGTTAGCTTATTGTTTACTGTGTACACCCATTTCAACACGTCTTTTGACACAAATAACCAAAGACGTTTTTCTAAAGGTCCTTTTACATTCAGAATGGCAAAAACTACTCATCAAAGATTAGCCATAAGAAAGCTTATTTAATTTGAACTGAAAGAGAGGTAACACTGAAATGCTCAGAACTAACCTTCATCTTTACTTAAAGCTTTGCGTTTTATGAATGTGATGTAGTATATGAACAAAAAAATCTTGCACTCGTATCTCCATACCTACCAGTCACAAGGGACTGCCCCCACGTGTAACTTACTCCTACTCAGCGGTCATTCCGTCACCTCTACTGGTAGCGGGCAGCTGTCAGGAACACATGAATACATACAGCATGTACACACTGTATTGAATCCTGGTGATACTGATGGCATTAAAACTATACAGTAAGCTTACTGTAACCAGTTTGGCACATTCTGTGAAGAATGTACCAGTATAGTTTCTCCACTGGATAGCTTGCTCAAGAGGACAGGAGAGATGTAGAACTGGAACTTGCATCAAATCTCTCTTGTCTACAAGTTCCAGTCCCAACTACCTCTTCCACTGACCATTCGTAACTTTTTCTTTCTCTAAAACACATTTTCTGTCCTATGCAGTGGAAAACATTTTTAGGTTTCAAATCAAAAGTAGCATCAGTTTCATCAGTCATCTAAAATAAAGAGGAACTATTGTAGACAATAATCATAAAATACAGTTTATTTCCAATCATTTGCCTAATTCACATGCAAACTGGTTTATATTAATAAAAGTAAACTGCATCTAGAAACAGCTTAGTTAGCTTTTAACCCTAGCAGTATTCCTACACAAGTGCAGCTACACTGGTTAATATAATTTGTTTTAACATAGGGAAATGTGGCTAGATAGGCACTGAAGATTTAAGAGACCTTCCTGCCACAAAGAAATATTTATCTCTTCAGTAGCCTCTCTGCTGCACTCGTCTTATCTACACGGAACATTTCATCTGTTAATCCCATGTTTGAAGAGCGTATTCTTCAAAGCACAGCAGGCAGGAGAAAATACTTGGAAATACAACAAATATAAAAAGATAACTTAGTAACTAGCAAATGATAGAAGATTACAATAGTAACTGAAGTATTCTCCGGTACTATTTCAAGCTAAAATACCGAAGCCTTAAACAATTCCCACATTTTAGCACTGACACAGAACTGCAATACACAAAGTATATAAGCAGGGGGAAAAGCTGCTTTGCAGGAGGTAGAAAAGGCTTTATAAAATCTTTAGGCACAATTCTTAGCAATCTTTTAAAACCCACCAGAATGTTACAAAGTAATAATGACCATTATACATGTATTTGTACAAGTCTGTTTATTATTACCCTTTGGAATAAAAGTGTATTTCATTCACTCTCATATAATCTTTTTTCTTCTATATTGTTTGAAGACTTTTTCTCCTATATCATATGTGATTACAAAAGTTATACAGGCTCTCAGGAAGTCTTATCACCAGGAGTTATACAGCAAAACCGATGCACTATTAACATTTTTTCAAGAGGAGCAAGGGAATGCAAACACTGTTTGCATAGGTTTGTGTACCAAAGAACAGAGAAACACACACTTAAAATCCATAAAAATATTATTGGTTCTTTTGGTTTACTCAAGAATTGAGTGCTTCTGAAGTGAACTTTTTTTTTTAAACACAATTTCCACAAATGTATGCGTTACAGTGCAGTGGTTATATTCAAATTTTCACAATATCCATAAATCAAAATACCAAGATCACTACATTTACCATGAGCTAACAGATATTTGCAGATAAATCTTAGTGTCAGTTCAAAAAGATGCCTTCTTTGAGCTAAAGTACATAAGGCTTTACTGGTAACAAGTTCTTATTGAAGATTTGCTTTATTCCTGTCACAGCATCTTTTTTGCTTGTTTTACTTTTTTTCTTGGTCTTTTTCTGCATCGAGAAGCGCTGAACGGATTCCAAGCTTCTTCAGCTCTTCCACAAGATCTCCATTCTGATGCATCTGGAGGAGTATATCACAGCCACCGACGAATTCACCATTGAGGTATACTTGTGGGATGGTAGGCCAGTTAGAGTAGTTTTTTATCCCTGCATAAGAAAAAAATAGAAGTATTAAAGGTTTTCCCCGCTCTCTCAATAGAATGGGTTTTTAAACAGAATACATTGCTTTAGCCTGACAGAACTACTGATATTTTCATTTCTTTCCCATTGAGGCAAAAAATGTATCTACGTAACAGGAACAATGTTAGGAAAACTACATTAAAGCTAGGTTTGGTTCTCATTCCAACTCAAAGATGTGGGCTGAAAGATATGGAGTCAGCTCCTATACTGACTTCAAATGAGAGCTGGAAAAAATTAACGTCTCTTTTCCCTGCCAGGAAACAAGCAAATATGATTTTTCAATCAATTAGAGAAATGAGAAGTCTTGAAAAACATTGAGAACTGTTTACATTCAGTTATCCTTCATATTTCCCAAAGGGACTTTAAAATATTTTATGTTCTTACTGAATTCAGAGAGTTATACCTACTCCTGCAATTTCAATTGCAAGATACATTCACCCCTCTAGGAGCCTTATGAATTTCAAATCGCTTTATCTTCTATTGCCAGACCTTACAGCCCATGGGAGGGGCACAAAGGCTGAAGTCTCTCAAAAGTGCTCACTAAACAAAACAGAGTTCAAGTCACAATTATGAAGTACAGAATTAAAGTTTAAAACTATACTCCATAGAAGACAAACGTAGGACCATCCAAAAATATTAACTGATCAAGTGGTATAAATGGAATCGCGACTTGCACTTAAAGACACCATGAAAAAAATTATAGAGAAGAAACATTATAACTAATTTGCCACTTTTAAAATGACGCTTCAAAGTGATTACTTCTGTAGCAGGGGAAATAGGAAATAGTTAAATTCTACATCTGCATGCTCTTACACCAAGTCCATACTCGTACTTGCTTACATACCAAGTTTTGAATTCAACATTCTTATACATTTTCAGTATGCGCAGGGGAATTTGCTTTCCCCTTAGAAAATGCTTTAACCTCTTTTTTAACCTTTTGGGTAAAACCCAAAATACTGGAGAGAAAAAAGTCACCATATTAGCAAATTACACCTACTTTATTGGAACTTAAAACACTTTCTTTTTTAATAAATATGCATAAGTGCATAAATATGCAATGGGACTACAATTTTAATGCATAAAAGACAAAAAAGAGCTAATAATTCCCATTAGTCAAATACCAATGTGTTTTAAAAATCCACTAAAATAATAATAATCTAGAAAAAAAATTTGTTGTGACCAAGTATTCCTATAAAGTACAATATCAGCTAGGAGATTCTATTTTGACTTAAGAATTAACACTTAATGCTTCCAAAGTCTAAAATAACAAGTTTAGCGTATAAATCAAGGCCAAAAGGAATCCATAACCATCTAAGCTAATCTCCAGCATCAACATCTGTAACTTCTTCCTTAGCTTTTCATTAAAACCTCTCAATTATTTAGCTAAGGTTTGCAGAAATTGGTAGTTTTCACGTGAACCGGGGTTTAGCAGTAATTTTCTTAAACACTCCTCAGCCTTTGAGCACTCTAAAAGTGCTCTGTCCTAAAAATATTTTAACCCACAACAGCTGCAGAGAAAAACTGAGTCCCAATGCTAAAGGCATGCTTAAGGACAACCCTTCTCAAAGAAGCCACCGCAGATAGGACATAAGGTTTGTTTTTGTTAAGATACTGCAATGCTAAAGAGGAACTGAGAACCAAGGGCACTGCATAATAAACCTACCGCCAAGAAGTGTTCCAGGGTAATACTCACACCAAGTATTCCCTCACAGAAATATTTTCTTCAAGGACCCAATTGCACGTACATGCAAGCACTGATAGTCCTTTCAAGGATCTATCCAACTTCAGATAAAAATATGAATACAATCAAGCTTAATTGCTCTGTATGATGCATTTCATGTACTGGACAAGCGGCTTTAAATGCCTGCATACACGGGGCTCAACCAGATAACAAACTGAACACCCTCTGAAGCGGCTAATCGACTCCTGGCTTAGTGGAGCAGTTACTGATAGCATTTCAGTAGTGTTAAAGCAAGTTAGCCTGCTCTATGCTTCCTGCACTTGGGATGCGCAGTACAGACACCCCAAGCGATCTGCTCCCCGCTCCCTGCAGGTTAACACCTCCCGCCGCGCTTCCGAAGCTGCAGCTTCTGCTTGGAACTTCTGTTTGCTTTGTAAAAGCACACTCCACAGATCAGGCTTACAGCTGGGCAGCTGAGCTAGCACACTTTAAGGTGAGTGAAACCAGAATTAGTGCAGAGTACTACTGAAAGGGGTACCTAGAGCACTCCTGCCTCATTTCCCTAACTCCAGTTCCCAGCCTCCCTCTTACCAGCATTAGCACTAACGAATGACGGACCACATCAAAGAACTGAGTCAAGCAACCACTCTCACTCCCACCACGCTTTCTCCAAAAAAGCAACTTGTTTTCATGTGTTTTCAAGCTCATTAGTACCGCCGCAAGCATGATTGAGGGAAAGATAGCCCAAGGGTGGGAGGAAGGATCAAGACCACCCTCTTGGCAGCATCCCATACTTAGGTAATGCAAAGCAACGATGAAAATAATCCCAGGGTGAACTACCACAACAGTTTAAACTGGTTTAAACTAACACTTTTCCAGTATGTAATCTCAAACTTCTCTGCCACCTTAGTGACCTGAAGCAGCCTAATGCTGTCATCAGCTGAGAGCAGAATCACTTGTGGCACAGCTAACTTAGAGAAACTTTAACAGCCATGGAACCACAACCCAAGAAAGGGCCCTGAGGTCTCTTAAACAAGCTTTAATAACAAAAGATCTGTGCCAGGGAAGCATATCCTCAAGCTCAAGTTCAGATAAATCACATGAAGTACCAATAACTATTTAGTTTGACAGATCTGAGTGCGCTTTTAGGTGAAGAGGCAAGTCAGGGAGTTGTTTTGATTTTACAACTTGCCATATTTCAGCGAAGGGCAAGTTTCAGCAGTTGAACTATAACAACCTGAAAATAAGGTGTTTCAACAGAATCATAGAATTGTCTAGGTTGGAAGGGACCTTTAAGATCATGAAGTCCAAGCGTCAACCTAACACTGCCACAACCACCACTAAACCATGTCCCTCAGCACCACATCTACACCTTTTTTAAATACCGCCATGGATGGCGATTCCATCACTCCCTTGGGCAGCCTGTTCCAATGATTGACAACACTTTCAGTGAAGAAATTTTTCCTAATACCCATCCTAAACCTCCCCTGGTGCAACTTGAGGCCATTTTCTCGTGTCCTATTGCTTGCTACTAGCGAGAAGAGATTGACCCCCACCTCTCTACAAGCTCCTTTCAGGTAGTTGTAGACCGAGAAAGTCTCCCCTGAGTCTCCTTTTCTCCAGGCTAAACAACCACAGTTCCCTCAGCCGCTCCTCATAAGACTTGTGCTCTAGACCCCTCACCAGCCTCGTTGCCCTCCTCTGGACACACTCCAGCACCTCAATGTCGTTCCTGGAGAAAGGCACCCAAAACTGACCACAGTGCTCGAGGTGTGGCCTCACCAGTGCTGAGTACAGAGGGACGATCGCTTCCCTAGTCCTGCTGGCCACACTATTTCTAACAGATACAGGAAAGAAACCAAGCAGCACTTCAAACATGACTGAACCACCATCTCTGCAAACAGCCAGCTCTTAACTACAAACAGTATAAGGATACATATATGCAAACTTTTGAGTTACGTTCAGCTGAATACAAAGCTGGTGACCATCTCACGAACAGTAATCTCCTTGCAGATCAACCTTCAGTTGAACAGATCCATTCAATATTTCCACAGCTAATGGCTCAGCACCCCCTCCCCAACCCCACACGCAAGCAGTGGGGATTATGTTCACAGAGAGGGCTGAGGAAAGCATCATACGTTGCGCGTTAACTTTTCAGCACCTGAGGCCAGATCCTGGAGGAGACTAAGAAGGCCTTCAGGCAGCCACCGCTGAATCACACTTGGCAACTTACAGAGCTACAGTTTCCAGCAGCCCTGCCCTCTCCTCTGTCCGAGACTGCTGTCCACAGAAGTGGTCATGTACTGGCTTTTTAGGGTGCAGTAGGTAATATAGCTGCAGCAATACGACAGCCTGCTCGCCTTGGAAGCGGTGGTGTCATTCCCCAACTCTTTACCTCAAGGCTCCATCCCTGGTGCTGGCTCTGGCGCTCACCTCACAGTACAACAAGCTAGTTCAACTCGGAACGCCCAGCTGGCTCTCTGTGCAGTCGGACAAGTGCCAAAGCTGGTGCATGGAAGGGAACAGAACAACTTCTTTAAGTACCTGAGAACCAGCAGGATATTGTGCAAGTGTACGCTCTGTTACTGCATTCAGCACAGCTTAGCCAAACAGTCTGGCTCAAACCACTAATTTTAATTTAAAGCTCAAGTAGCCGTGAGGGCAATAACCTCTCGGATCACTTAGCAGAAGCCAGAGTTCATGTGGAGGAAAAATTTGCTGTGCTCAGAAGGGAGATGTTTCTGTTACATAGGAAGAAAATACTGTATGTTCACATGGTCAAGTCCTCAGAGATTGTAACTGACAAATGCACTGCCTGTTCAACAAAAGCCCTCTCACCCAAAAGTGAAATGCTGATGGTTTGATTTCAAAGTTTTTGTTTCCTCCTTTTTAGTTTATGAGTTTGTTCTGATAAACCAGAAGTTTAATAAATTTAGATATGTAAACAAAGCTTAGAAAACTGCCACGATTTGCTCACCTGCCAAAGGCAGTAGATTTACTTGAACAAAACCAACATTCATTAAAAAAAACATCGCCACACCCAAATTCCAGTGTTTAAGTTTTTATACCATAACAGCTATTATACCTGTGAACTGAAAAGCAAGCAAGGATTAGAAAAATCAGCCTTTCGGCTAAAAGCTCATGAAGAACTGAATTCGCCAGCTGGTATAAAAACCACAGGAGAAGGAAAGTCACCTGACACATGCCAGCATGTGGATTTAAAGCACATTTTACCTTATTCTAGACAAGAACTGTTAATGCCATGCACCTGCAAGACTTATTACTATGTATTATTGTCTTTTTGGTTTAGAACTTTCTAAAGCAACCATGTAAAACCTTAACAGTCAGCTACGCACATCGAAGAGGGAAAGAAGGGAGAAAAGCATTACAAGAACAGAGTACTAGCCTCCTGCAGTTAGCAAAAACACTTATATAGAATAGCTCCTACGACTCGAGCACTAATGATAAAACTATTACTAAGTATTTCTTGTACAAATGATTAGCATAATCTTGTACTTTATCAAAAGAACCCCGGCAGGCGGTGCCAGCAGGGAATACAGTGGTGTAAGGCCAAGCCATTCATGAAGTTTCAACAAGCTGTTCACGTAGAAATCTGACTACGTAATGATGTATTTTAGATGCCTTTTAACGGGGCTTTGTATCTATTAACCAGGCAAGGCAGCGTGGCACGAAAAGCCCGGTGTCCGGTTGTGCGGACAGCCGCGCCGCCCGGGCTACGCAAACCAAAGGGGGACGTGCAGGCAAGGCCACCTCAACGGCGCACCTCTGCCCCACGCTTCAGGCGCCACTACCCCCCGCCCCCCGGGATGCGGGCCTGCTTATAAAACACAACAAAAACAAACCCAAAAAACCCACCCAAACCTAAGCA
>VZSZ01011830.1:1767317-1782254 GCA_013398815.1 Ibidorhyncha struthersii | reverse complement strand
CCTCCGCATAGGAGCAATCACCCGCCAATCAGCACTGATAGCCAGTAGCGTGAGGCGGCAACGAGCCCTGGCCCACCCAGCAACCCGGAGACTACCTTGCGTTCCTATTTGTGGAGGTAACTGCGCCACTACAGTTGCATTGGGAAGAGTAACTGTCAATCTAACGTGATTTGGTTAATCCCCGCCCATCCCACGGACGCGATTGGTCAGGCTCCCCCGGTGCGGTGTTTTGCTCGGGACGCCCTAGGGGCGCGCGGTCAGCGTGCGGTTCCTTCCGCTTCCGGGTAATGGCCGAGCTCATGGCGCTGGCGGGGTGGACGTGCTGCTTTTCCCTGCTGCGGGGTGCGGAGCCGACCGGTCCCCTCCGCCGGCGGCTCCGCGGGGCTGCAGGGAGACCTGTCAGGCAGCCGCCGCCGCGCTGAGCCGCTCCCTTCGGGCCTGGCGTTTAGCGCTGGGAGAGGAGGAGGCCTGAGTGACCGGTAGTTTCGTGCGGCTCGGCCTGGGGCTGGGAGCGGGGTTGGGCTGGCGGGCGGCCTGTGCCGAAGGGCTGGTTGGGTTGGTGCGGGGAGACGGGCAGAACCGCCCCGCCTCAGATAGAGAAGCGCGGAACATGTCCTGGAAACTTCCGTGTGTGCAGCCAGCTTGCTGTGAGCTCCTGGGCGGACGCCGGGTTCTTGCCGGGAACTTGGAGCGGAGGAGCGTGGAGGTCCTCTGCAGCAGCCAGGTCCAGCCTGTAAGTAGAAGAAAGCGTTGAGAAGTTTTCCTCTGTGCTAACTCACAGTCTCTCACAAATAACAAATCAAAGTGTATTTCTGAATGTTAATTTACACTGTAGCTCTGGCATCTGGACTTCTGGTACATTAATGGCCATTTATATTACTTGCATTTATAAGGAAAATAATTCTTTTCTACATAGTTTTGCTCATATGAGAGCTTTATAAACAAGACCAGCTTGACTTCAGCATTAAGAAGACCGCTTGCTAGTTCTTGATTTTTGTGGAATCCAGTTGATATTTGAGTAACAACTCATTTTTCATTTTCTGTGAAACTGCCTTCAGGCATCGCTTTTGTTGCCTTTTATTTAAATTTAATTAAAACACATTCCAAAGGGAATTGTGGCAAACTTGCAGTTTGTCATCCCGCATGAATAGTTTATGAATAAAAAAAGTGATCCTGCAGTGTTTATATGTATTTATGAAGAAATACTTTCTATCATGAATCTAAAGACAAAGTTCACGTATTGTTGATGAACATTGTGGATTTTGTGTGTCAGTATGTTTTGTTTTCCGCAGAACATCAGGGTCCAGGCACAGTTACGCTGATCAAGACGCAGAAACGTTACTGCTTTCTGTGGTTTACATGTTGTGATTAACATGGTGCGAGGTTGTGCAATATGAAAAAAAAATCCAGTTTATGGTAGATAAAATTCCAGTAAACTCTGCAAAGTAAAAATGTGGTTTTCTGTTTGTTGAACTGGTACAATATACAGGGTCTTAAAGTGGTCTAGTTTGTCGTTTTAATCTATCAGAAAGACTCCTGCCATTCTAAGATCCTGGAGAGTCAAAGGGGAATTAAATGAAAATTGAGTAAAATGAAAGAGCTCTTCCTGTTCTTAAAGGCAACTAAATGTCTTCTTTCAAAAAAAAATATTGGAACTTTGTACTATTTGCCTTCCTGAATTTCATTCTAGCTCTTTCTACAAGGAGATAGTTCATTAGAAATTATAACTGAAATAAGGACATCAAACTGAAATGTAATAAATCCGTGTGAGGATATGCTCCTTCTGGAATAACATAATCACAGCTGTAATGTAATCCTCTGTAGTCCAAGAGGTGCCCTTGGTTGTTAGTACTCTGGGCATACCAGGCTTGCAGAGAGAGCACCTGCGTGAGGAAGCCGAGGCATGCCTGTAAGAGTCGCAGCAGCAACATGCGCAATATTCCTCTAACAGTTACAATTCTGTTGCCACGGAGATAATGACTTACCCATGTCATTATTGATCAATCAACAGTAAGAGTAATTTTGCAGTCTGATATTGTTTAGCAAATAGAGTAACATCTGCTGAACACTGAAAAACTGCTATACATGTTAGAAAGCTCCTCTGAAGTCTGTGTACTGGGTTAAGTAAAAGTACCTCAATTTATATGTGCTTGCTGTAGTTTTGTGAGATGGGCCTGTGAAATTCTATTAAGCTTAACAGAATGCATTTTAATAAAATATTTAGTATGGTCAAGTGGTTTTGGATTATGCAATATGCAGCACTCTTATTAGTGGATAAACACTTTTCTTTTCCAATAAGACAGCCCATGTACACTCTAGAAACAGAGAGGTAGTTGTTTGTTACCTGGTCCAGTCTTCTGTCAGTCTAAGTGAAGCTTCTTGTATTTTCCAGATAATGATTTAAATCATCTGTTCAGAAGAAATATTAATGGGACTCCCATAAGACTCCTGACACTTTGCTGATGTTCCTGTTAGAAGACCTATCACCTCATTTTGAAAACAGTAATAAAAGCACCAGTATTCAAACTGCAGGGCTTAAATGCTGACAGTTACTCACAAATTAGGTTACTTCCAGGCATTCTGCTGCTGAACAGAATTACTAGTTGCGAATTAGTGGTTTGAGGTTCTTGTACAGTGCACAAGTAGGTAGACATCTAAGAATGATACTGTCAGCAGAAAGTTTTTAGTTCGTTTTATTTTTAAAAAGGGGAGGGCTAAATTCACTGGTGAGAAAGATCTGAAGAAAAGTCTAATTTCAGCTTATCGGAACAGGACACCTCCTCGTGTCCAAGTCAGATATCTGTGTGTCTTTCTGACTTGTGATAGTGCCTGGAAATGAAGTCCCTTATGCCTTAAGAATTGAGCTCTACTTAGGTGGTTTTATTGTCTCTTGAAGCTTTTTGGTGAGATGGCTTGAGCTCCAGCTGTTCTGTGTGCCAGGTAAATAATGTCAGCATACCATCAAGGCAACATCTGGCAGCACCAACATATCCTCAATTCTGCAAGCATTAAGATTGCTTGAAATGGACCTACAGTTCTGGACTGCGCGGTTGAAATTTATGTGGGATGCCTAAATTGTGAATGCTGAAGAAACATCTGTGAAAAGTTCCTGGTTATTTTGAAGATGTGCTAGTTTGAAAAAGTCAAAGACCCACATTTAACAAATAGAATGGAAGATCATGTTCAAGCTTGAATGTGGACCTTTAAACAAGACGCTAGAGTTCAAGCTTGCTTTTTAATGACACTGATCTCGCTACGTGTCTCCTTGTAGTAACGCTCTGCTTTGTGAATTGTGAAGCTGTCCTGGAGCAAAGGCACGTAGTATGACCTTTGTAATAGAGGAGTAGAAATATTCTTTGGGATAAGCAAACTTCTTGTAATTATTCTGCCTGACCAGAGTCTGTTAGATCCTTGTTCCTTATTTGGAGATGGTAGTGGTGCTCGAGTCTTTCAGTATTACACAGGAAGCATAATTTTATATACATCTAACTTATATGCAGAGCTGAGAAATGTTACCTCCAATGAGAACACCTCTTGCCTCTTTTCACCCAGGAGCTACGAATGCCAAAATCTTTCATGGGCCTGAAAAAAGACTGGGTAAACTGAAGAAAGTAAAATTGATCTGATAAATACAAAGATACCATTATTGGATCAAATCTTGAGCCATGGAAAGCTAGGGACTGAGATTATAACTGTATGCGTGTCCTGTTCTTTGCTTCCTCTACATTCACTTTTGGCCAGTCTTGCAGAAACGGGGTCCTGGGCTTGAGTTTCTGATTTAACTTGGTATGTTAATTGGTACAAATTGTAATTTACTTAAAATGCTGGAAACGTCTTCTGGTTTTTCATAATTGTGGGAAAACCCCAGGGCACTCTCTGCCTGTAAGAAAGATTCTTGTACCCCAGGTAAGTTCTACTGGCATACTCTGTGTATAGATGATGATGCTATGATGACGGGAGTGCTTTTGTTGCATAGCTCTTTTTAAGAAGGAGTAGTTGCAGTGAGGCAAGACAAGCTCCAATTAGCATGTGTTTGGCGGCCAGGAGGGGGCTCTGGCAGCTCTGGACTGGCGGCTGGTGATCCCCGAGTATCACTTCACTAAAATGGCAGGCTGTAGTGACTAAATGCTTGTTGCCTCTGAGAGCAATTACATCTGTTCTTCATCAGCACTTTTGAATTCCCATATCTATTCTACATAAAGTTACAAAAAAACCTTACAGGAAGGTATTTTTCTGTCTGATTTTGAGAAATGCATCTCATGTTACAAAAGACTTGCTTCAACTTTTAATAAACAGCACTGGCCGTTTGAGCTCCTCTGTGGCAGAAGACAGATAGTACCAAGCATGGGTCATCACTCGTGAGTTTTGACTGTACGAGATATTTCTCCAAGTAAAAATTCAAGAGTTTCGCACACATCAATGTATTTGTAAAGTAGATGAAATTGTTATGGACCATCTTAATTATAAGAGTTTTTTTTAAATCCTAGTATTTTTGAACTTGTTACTACAATATTTCAATAAAGATTTTTTTTATCACGCAGCCTTTAGTCTTTCCATTTTTTCTAGGGATGTATGTACACATTTTAACACATTTTTAAGTTCTTGTAACATTCCTTTGAGAAGGAACTATAGTCTAGCCAATGCTGTTACTCTAAATCACATGAATTGCTGTTGCTTAATCTTTGCTCGACAAATCTGTATTAAAGAAATTTTGGGGAGCCTGAAAGCTTTTTGCTATAACATTAGTCTTCAGTTGCTAGTGTTATCAATGTAATTTTTATATTAGATGTTGTATAAATAAGCTGTCATTACTGTCAAAATGTTGGGGGTAATTCTCAGCTATATACCACATGCTCGTGGAAGTGCAGAAGTGATATTTTAAAGTGGGGATGAAGAAAAGTTCAAGTGAGTAACTAAACTAAAATTAATCATTGCAATCAATGATATTTGTTGTAAAAAGATGTTCCTACTCCCGCTATCATATAAAGTGTTGTGCACAGTAAAATGACCCTCATCTCACTTGCTTACTACATCTTTTTGTATGGACTGAATCTTTCAAGTTTTTTATGCCAATTGGAATTGTTTTGACTAAAATTTCCCACAGGAGTTGGGCAATGGTTTATGCTCTTCTAAAGAGAACTTGAATTTGGATGAGGCAGATGTAAAGTGTGATGCCTTTCGGATGACAGCTGTGGTGTGGAATTTGAGGGCTTGAAATTTTACTGAGAACTGATCTTTGACAGGAATATGCATGGAAATTTGCCTGTGTTTGGCTGTGGTATGAGGTTCTGCAAACTCTTATTTGTATAAATGTACAAACTAAATTGAGCTAAAAGTATGTCAAGTTTTTTTTTTCCTTACTATATGTGATACTGTCCCTGTATTTCTGAATTTTTGCAGCCTGAGCTAGAGTCTGTTTCCAGTAACGAAAGTAAGGAGAGGGTAAACAAAGGTGTGGGAAGCTGGGACTCAGACAGGTGGAGGGGACTGTACTCATCTGATGCAGATAGCTACGCCGGTTGCCTCTAGAGATGGATGGGACAGTGTCTTCTTTCCATGCCTGTTCCAGTCACTGTCTCTCCCTTCAGACTAGGGCGATTCTCAGACTAGATGTGTAACCTATCAAGGGACACTGGGACAGGGCGCATTGGGGGGAGAGGGAATCAGACTGACTAGGAACATGGGTGAGGCTGTAGCAACTAGGTCTAATGGCACAGACAGCAGAAACTGCTAGGGCGGTGCTGGATAAAATTAAGCACAAAATAGTTCTGGGTAAAATAAAAAAATAAAAAAATTGGGCTTTGCCATTAACAAGATGGAGGAGGGGAATAGGACTGAAAGGGCTCAGGTTGAGTGGCACATGCAGGGTGGGCTTTTTGAAGAGCATAGAAATGAAACCTCAAAGCTTTTAGGTGAGAATTTAGTGGCAGCAGCATGTCTCAGTCTTCTGTGCGACTTGGTCACCTTAGTGACCACCTTATGGTGATGAGTAACCAGCTTTTAGTCACTTCCTGCATAAGTTACCACAGTTGCATTCTGATCCAAGATGGTTTGTGCAAAGATCAGCATGAATTTGCGTTGTGAAGGTTTTTGTTGATTGACTTGTAAGGAAATAAGCATGGATGCAGGCTGTTTAAAGGAATGCTCTTGAAGTTGCAGTCGGCTACTCAAGAAATGTTAGATTTGGGTTGAACAGCGTTTAAAAGCATGTGCATGGGAGGTCAAAGCAAGATTTTCATCATGACATGACATCTTTTTTCACGGAAACCCTGCATATTCAATACACAGGCATTGGTTTTCTTGGTGTGCCCTGAGGTTCAAACAAAATAAGGCTGCTGGCAGGAAGACAGTATCAAAGCCTTTAATATGTCCTCCTTAGATGGGCATTATTTCAATCTCTACTATGGAGAGAAACATGGAAACTTGTTTAAAGCACAGTCCTCAACGGTGCTTACTGCTGGTGTTTCTCTTTGAGCATTCATGCTATTGTAGTTTGAAGGCTGACTTGGAAAACTTCTCAGCCTTTGCAGTTGTAATTAGAATCAATAAAGCAGAGAGTATGTCAAGTTGGAAAATACAATGTACTGCAAAAACTATTGTGAGAAGTTGAGTGTCTTAAACTGTGTTTCTGAAATCAGTGGGTGCTTCAAACTTGCTGTGTTTTAAATTCCTGTCAGCTAACCACAGATACTGATGTTGTAGGTAAATGGTGAGGTCCTGTGTGTTAAGCTCTCTGAAAAAAGTGTCGATGAGTGTGGTAGGAATGTTCTGGATTGCTTGGTTTTCAGGGGAGTTTTTATCTAATGTGAAGAAAACTAGACTCAAAGTACGAACAAAAACAAATGGGAGAGGAGGATTGTGTGCTGGCATACTTGCATTTGTAGTATGTTGACTAAAAGCTTGAGAGCAGACTCAAAAGTATCTGTTGTGGGAGGTAAAAATACAAATTCTTAATGGGGAGGCCAGAAAATTGAGATTTTAAATCTCTACAGTTTACTTATTTAAAAAAAAAAAAACAAACCAACAAACCCAAACACTTGCAAACCCAGAAATATCAATATAAAGGTGAGGGAAGTTTTGGGGGG
The DNA here is from genome assembly GCA_013398815.1 of Ibidorhyncha struthersii. Taxonomy (NCBI): domain Eukaryota; kingdom Metazoa; phylum Chordata; class Aves; order Charadriiformes; family Charadriidae; genus Ibidorhyncha; species Ibidorhyncha struthersii. The sequence continues at coordinate 1,775,169 of VZSZ01011830.1, read as the reverse complement.
TTTGATAGTCTGAAGTGTTTTTTTTCTCTCCTTTTTTAAAGTATGAAAACCTGTCTGTATCTCTTGAAAAATCTGACTGTTCTAAAACAGCTGAACTACTTGAGAGTGCACTGCCAAAGGCCCCGTATAGGTACTGTGATTGTCTTGATTCTGACTGTTGACATGCAGTATTTTTAATGCTCATACTGCATGACACAAACATAGGGGTTTGTTTGGTGGTGGTTACTAACCATGCACTTTTAGAGGGCAAGCCGTTCTTTCACAGAATAGGCAGCTTCTCCACAAATAAAAATGTGTGCACTTTTCCTAAATTTGCATTAAAATAATTGCATGGAAGCTCTCTCTAGTTTTAATGCCTACCTTTAAGTTAACTTCTTGCAATTCAGTGACTGAAGTTTCAGTGCTGCAGTGCTCTCAGCTCTTCCTCTGAAGTGTGTAGTAGTCTTCCTGGGCTGATGTCCACGGCAGCTGAGATTGCTCAGTAGCCTCCTTGGATTGTACTGTACGCATACTGTGAAGTTGTATGCCATTTAATTGTAGCACTTGTTGGGCTTGCACAAAGGCCTGTTTTATAATCAGCTTGACTTCAGTTAAAAAAAAAAAAGGCACATTTGCACCCTGTGAACAAAAGCCTGGGAAAGAGCTCTGAGTTTCAGAACAATCACTTTTTTTGTGATAGTGGGGCACAGATCGTGCTGAATCATCCTTGGACTCCCTTCCCTATCAGGAGCCCTTTTGCTCTTTGTCCAGAGATTTGTTGGGATACTAGCTTTCAGCTGGTGCTGGTCCTGGGAAGCATGCAGAGACAAAGGTGCATCCTAGGAGCTGCTTTCTGTCATTGTGCTTCAGTTTGAGACACTCGATCGGAGCAAGCTGATCTGCACTCTGTTGTAGTTTCGCACTAGACTACTGTGGCAAATGATTTAAGGTCCACGTGCCATGGAAGGAGGACAGACTTCTAGAACTATGGTCTTTTAAACACTAGCACACAAGAGTTGCTTTGTGTGTTTCCCATCCCTTAAAAGACTAGATGCAAACAAATAAATTGTTTCACAAAGCTGGCATAGCTAGAAGCGGGGAGACTAGTATAGATCAAAGTGTAGGTCCAGACTAATGAGTCTCAAGGAAATCAGAATAGCAAAACTGCATTTGTGGTGTGAAGGGAAGCAAGGAGAGCCACATGTAGTTATGTGTGATTAATAGTAGAAAGTTTATGGAATGTTATATTTCAACAGTTGTCCTTGCTATTTATCCAGAGGACTGCAGAGTATTTTTTAAACAGCTTTAGCATGTCCTTTTGTAACTTAAGAATGTGGAAAGGCGCGAGGAAGAAATCCCAATCCACTGGAGTTGGACACAGATTCGCTTCAAATGCTGATTTTTCAAATGGGCCTTGGCTTCCCCTGGCTTTTCTCCTGCTGTTGGCAATGCTGTTAGTTACAAAAGTTAGCACTGCATACTCCTAAACATCTAACCTTCTATTTTGTTGCTGCTTCCTTCACACTTTCAAAGCAGATGTCAACATGAGCCTTCCCTCATCCGCTTTCTGGTGTGGCTAGATTGTTGCTGCTCCAGAACATCTAGTCTTTTTCTCTAGGCATGTTCAGACTCCCGGGCAAACTGTGTGCCTGCCTGAAGTTGGAGGTCTCGGGATGCTACTGCAATACAGTCAGCAAACAGTTTTGGTCCACAGAGAGCCCACAGCATAAATCAACAATTGCATAAAATCTGAGTCTTCAGTTGCTATCTTAGAACAGATTAACAATGCTTCTTATATGTCAGATTATTCATAAACCTAATTAATTTTCATACTTTTATTTTAAAAAAGTGGATGAGTATTGATTCTTTTTTCCCTGTTTAAACAGAGTATAAAACATACGCAAAACAGAATATCTTTCAATTCAAAATGTGGAGAGACATTTGGACTCGTCTTTCTTCCTATACCAGTTTACCATGGATGTCAAGTCTATGTCCTTTAATTCACTTTGATATTAATTAATTAAATTCTCCTAAATTAATAACAAAGACTTACAGCTAAGAAATGCTTTCTGGTTTTAATATACCAGCTATAATTCATTTGATTTTTAGACTGACTATCTCAGTATTTGTAGGTTTGCACAGGATTCACAGTTGCTGTGGGCTCCATTAAGTGCAGTGCTCCAAACCACACAAGCCTCAGCAATCCCACTGTCTTACCTCACCTGGAGGGAGACGTGTCATATGAGCAAGCTTCTCTATTTCTATTTACAAGTGGAGAAACAATTAAAACAACTATCTTCCCCCCCACCCCCCCCTTTTCTCAAAGATACTTTTACACTTCCCTCCAGTTCGCAGCCTCCTTCTATTTCCATGTTAACTTACCTTACTAACTTAAATACAGAGGACTGTAGAGACACTCAGGGAAAAGAAAGCTATGCAGAGTAGTGCACTTTATATTGTGAAGAAGGTAGCTGAAAGCCCGGGAGATTTCTCAAAGAAACAAAGTAAATGCAATCTTTTGTTCTAGTTGGAAAATGTAGACAAGTTATAAACTGTATTTCCTGCAGAGCTGATGCCTAAGTGTTACAACTTGAAGAAAAAAAAAACAACAAACTTAAGTCACCCCCGGGGATGGGGGGCACAGAGCGCAAACAATGTGAGGCTTCATAGCCTGCTAGTGAAGGTGCTCCTCGGGTCAGAGAGAGTCGTGGCTTGGGGTTCTGCCCCTTCTCCATTTGTGCCTCCAACTTGGTCTACGTTCAGTTGTTCTCTGGTTGACACTTTTGCTTGAAGAATATTTTTTAAAACAATTATAATGGTACTCACATACGTAGTCTTATTTTTTCCCCCCATATAAAAGCACTATAAAAAAAGCTTCCTTTTAATAAAGCCAATATAAGGACTTCCACTACTGCAGGTGCATCAGGAAAACCGCAGCAGTGTAGTTAAGTGTACAACGTCCTTTTTCTATTGTTTTTCTGTTCATTAGCTGTGAAGTGATATTGTCCCCAAAGTCTGAGTCTGCTCCCTTTATCAGCTTTTAACATGCCTAGTGTATTTGTTTGGGCATTGAGTGTTTCTTCTTATATTTAGGGAGAAAAGGAAAGCTTTCTGAGCGCTTTCAGACTGTTAAAGATGTGGAAGCACCAGAGTGAGAACAAACGAGAGCAGAGCCTGTGAGAACCTACAAAGAAAATAGGTAGAAGAAATAACAATGCTCAGGAAAGAGGAGAGTTGCTGTTTTGCTCTTGAGACAAAAATTGCTTTATATCAACATGAAAGTTGAATATTATTTATGAGTGTCTTGATAGCACTGGAGGACTCCAGTATCATCAGTGACAACTGTTCCTTTAGAGTGCATGTTCCAAATAATATGGTGTAATTCCAGCAAGTACCATTCCCATGAAGAATCCTCATGTCTGGTGCGTGTGATGCACACAGTCTGGTTTGCTCATAAGTAAATGGAGCAGTGTCTCAGCTGGTTCGTACTGGCTTAACTCTCTTTGAATTCAGTGGTCTTATGTCAGTTCTTGTCTGCTAACTGTGCTCCCACATTCTTTTCACTGTTAGGCTTGCTTCTGTCCATTGCAGAAGCTGCAGAGATCTGAGGCTTCTTTGGCAGAATCTCACACCTAATGGAAAACTTGAAACAAATTTCCTCTGTTCTTAATTGCATACGCTTACTGCAGTTCTGGGATTGATACTGGGAGTAGTAAGTCCAGATTTAAATATCTAACATGCTGAAGGCTCCTATTCTCAGACGGGTATATGGGTGTAAAGGACTTGATTTACAACAATTGATTTAATGGATGTTGTTAACACTTCGTGTAGTCAACGTTGTGCAAACTCCATTTTGACTGCACAGCCTTCTATGATGTTTGTTAACTTCCAGTTTGAGATGAAATTCCAAATTTAAAAGCTAATGAATAAGGGGCACCAAGTGTCACTTTTGTTCTGTTTATGTGGAAGCATACTGGCACAAAAAAAAAATCCAAAAGTCACATCATTTGGAATCTGTCTTGTACCATCTGTGCTTAAATTTAAAGTGTAATTGGAGGGTTAAAATACCCAAGTCTGCCCATGAGTCGGAACTCAGATGAATAGTAAATGTTTAACTACGGGAGAGTATTTGGGCCAGGGGTGTCAGAACTGACACTGTAGCACAAGGTCCCACTTCCCTGCAGAGGTAGTCAGGCTGTCTGTGCCCAGGATGTGGAGCCTAATCGGACAAAAGGTATATTTGAAAATACACAGCAGGGAGAATGTGAAATGCCAGGTTAAGTCCAGATGACCCCCGCATGAATACAGGACAGGAAGTTATCTGGGTTTACTGGTGTGATCCTTGCCCTAGCACTCCTGAAGATACGCTGGTTTGACATTAGTATTTAGAGTTTATGGCTCTTCATTACATACCTACTGAGGAGAGAGTTCTTCTGTAGCAATTCCTACCACCGCCCACAGAAGCTCTCTGTCAAGCAGTGTGCAACTTCTAGTAGCTATAAAACAACACCAAAAATAAGAAAACCCAAAGCCTGAGAAGCCCTAATGTTGAAACCCGTCATGCCAAAGACATATGTCACTGGTATGCTACGCACAAATGTTACTCTGTCAATAAATGCTGTTCCTCCCACCCCAAGACTGTCATGTGACTCGTTTGAATAACAATTTCACATTGCTGTACCCAAGCAAACATAAAGGGAAGCATCTTAATGTCTTGTAATACTTGTTTGTCATTGGTTATGAGCGTGAATAAATGGGTGTGTTACACTAATAAGAGAGAGCAGCTACCCTGCAGCATTATTCTGCATATTATGTGCTTCTCTGTTGCCCTTAAGATGTCATGCAGGTCCTCCTGTGGAGTAAACCATGGCAACACCATTGTTACTTTTCCAGTATTTGGTGCTTTCCACCCAGTCTCTCGGGTATTCTGCTCATCACAGGAAATGTCTGTAAATGCTGTATGTTCACTGACAAATATTCGTGGTTTGGGTTGGAGGCTGAGCCAACTGCTTCTAAAAATACATTCCTTTCTTCCAAGGAATGAGAGCTAGAGCTGCTGCTCTTCCCTTTTCAGAAGCTCCTCCACCCTTCCATGCTGCTTGCAGTCATTCTAACCTCTCTTTGTTGTTTAGGTGTGGTGTGTGGGCAGCTTTATATTGTTTGGATAACGCACTGAATGCTCATTTACTTAATGCCTGCTGTTTGCCTGTGTATATTGTTTTTTCTAACTCAGCGTGTACAAAGCTGTTTGAGGTAGTAAAATCAGAGCCATGAAAGCCTCCGCATAGGGAAATGCAGAAGAACTTAATGCAAGCAATTTCTAGATACAGTGATGCATTGTCCAACACCAGCAAGTTTTTTTGAATACAAGGGGCTGTTTTTATTTTGGACTGAAAACACTTAGGTATACAAAGTAATTTCCTAGGGGATGGTTTCATACGGAATTAATTGCTGCCAGTGAGAGTTGTTCATATACTCACTGTGGTGACCGAGACAATTTTCCCAGTGCAAATTCACAGATAAGATTTTCTGTTCTCTGTCATCTACCTATTCTTGATACATTCCTTTGGAGTCCAACCCTTTTGGGTTGTATCCAGTTCCTCACACTATTCCAAAGGTCACGAAGAGAGGTCATCAGCTCTGAATTACTATGGGGCAAGAGCAGTTGCATGGGCGTAGATTCAGTTTTACACACTGGTGATACAAACTTTACTCCAAGTAAATAGTCTGTTAAAACTATGCTAGTGAATAAATTAGATTTTCCAAGTTAGAATATAGGCTTGTCCACAAACAGACGGAGATTACAGCATTTGGTACCCCTCTCAATAACAACTTTAAAGGTCATAGTCATCCCACATTGTGCCACTACAGGACCTGCTGTGGGCATTCTGAGCTTCAAGGTCAGAACCAGCTATAAAAGTACACTCCTCAGCATTAAGTTCTGACAAAATTTCCATTTACCTTTTCCACTGCTAGTGAGGGACGGTGATTCCTGATGGTTTGGGAACAATTTAAAAAGAGAGCTATTCCAAGTAAGGCTGTGTTGGCACATGGATGGCAGATCACCTTGAATAGCTGGCTGTGGGCAGAAGTGAGCCCATGGAGGCAGCCCCGGCTGATGCAGCCACATAACGCCATTGATGTGGGCCACCCTGCCCCATCTGCCACTGGAGGATGGACAGGTGTCGTCATCTGCCTCTCACGGGCTCCTGGAGCTCACCCTTTCTCCGCTCCTGAACTACAGCTCTCGAGGCTCTTGGCCACAGTACTGTTACATGTGGTCAGTCTTTCATCGCAAATGGCCTGCTTTTCTGCTCGTTAGGCAAATGAACTGCACAAGTTCCCAGCAGCAGAGGGCAGCAGTATAAACTCTGCCGAAAAGTATGTTTTTGTGTCTTGTGAAATACAGACAGACTTCTTCAAGTGCTCATTCAGTTTGTTTACATTATATTGTTCTTCAAATATGAAGAAGCTGTTCTTTCCTCCATCCCTCCCTGTGGCTTGACGCATTGGCTTTTATGCAGTTATAACTTTCTGATGCCACAGATGGAGCACAAGATGTTGAGGACTCTCTGGCTTCTCTCGCTGGGCTACAGAACCGACACTGTGGCTGGCAACACATCACCACTGCCACTCCTTTTGTTTCTAACTCATTTTTCCAGAATAACCTGAGCATACACTGCAGAGTTTTTGCTTGGTTACCGAGGAAAGAATCGCCTGAATCAGACTACAGTGGAAACAAGGTTTTGTTTCCTTAGTTGCTTTCCCGCCCCCTCCAAGTGTCAGCTACAACACTGCATGCATCCAAATGAATTCCTGTCCATACCAACTGCGAAAAGCTGGGGTTGTTTCATTCACGTGTAACTGCTGAAATGCTGGCCACCTTCTTGCTTTCTGGGCATTCCAAAGAAACGTGGGGAAACTTGCCCACATGTTGGCACGGATCGCTGGAACTGCTGGCACCTGCAAAGATCATCCCCAGATTATAGAATCATAGGATCATAGAATCGTTAAGGTTGGAAGGGACCTTTAAGATCATCGAGTCCAACCATTAACCTAAGCTGACAAAACCACTTCTAAACCATATCCCCAAGTACCACGTCTACCCTTTTTTTAAACACCTCCAGGGATGGCAAATCCACCACCTCCCTGGGCAGCCTATTCCAATGCTGGATAACCCTTTCAGTGAAAAAATTTTTCCTAATATCCAACTGAAACCTTGCCTGGCTTACCTTGAACCCGTTTCCTCTCGTCCTATCACTTGTCACTAGGGAGAAGAGGTCAGTCCCCATCTCTCTGCAACTTCCTTTCAGGTACTTGTAGAGAGTGATAAGGTCTCCCCTCAGCCTCCTCTTCTCCAGGCTAAACAGCCCCAGTTCCCTCAGCCGTTCCTCATAAGACTCATCCCCCAGACCCAAGGGACCTTGAAGATCATCTAGTTCCACCCCCCTGCCACGGGCAGGGACACCTCCCACCAGACCGGGTTGCTCAAAGCCCCATCCAGCCTGGCCTTGGACACCTCCAGGGACGCCTCATGGAGGCTTGTCACACATCTCCTGGCGTGTGGTGACTCTCACAGCTCCAAGTCCCGCAGACCATGATATTGTGAGAAATTCAACTTTTTTCCCCCTCTTCTAGTGCATTTTACCCTTACTAAAAATAGCGGAGTGCCGCTGCTCACCTGCTGCCTGTGGCCACGGCCACCCGGCCTACTGCCGGGCAAAGGACAGCCCGCAGCGCGCCGGGCCGGGCCGCCCCGCCGGCCGGGCCAGCCTGGCCCCTGCCCCCCGGAGGGGACGGGGCCTTGCGGGGGCTCCTCTCCCTCACGGCGGCTCCTCTCGGAGGTCTCCTCTCCCTCACGGCGGCTCCTCTC
>VZSZ01011830.1:1676540-1766788 GCA_013398815.1 Ibidorhyncha struthersii | reverse complement strand
CCGGCTAGTACGAGAGCTCCCTGTGTGCTTCTTATATATATATATATATAATAACGTAGCCACCGAATTGCAACATACCTCCCTAAATAATAGAAGCTAAACGGATAAAACCTTTTATTTAACTGCTTTTTCGTTTAAAAATTGTATCTGTGAATGAGTACCGGCGCGGTGGAAGCGTTCAACTGCGTTCTGCAACTTTTCCTTCCTAGATGTCAGGCTCGTGCCAGAGCCGGTTGCTCAGCGTTACTGTCAAATTTCTTCATCTCTTGGTCCCCACTGCCCGGACTCCACTGCAATTTGCAAGCTCCTGGTTCCTGTTGTTCTTCCCCAGCCTCTCTTCCCTTCAAATCTGTTAAATATATCCTAGCTCGCCTCCAATTCTCCTTAAGCAGGTCTGACCTTGTCTCCCTTTTTCTTCTTAGACAGTTAGGTAAATTTCCCGTTTTTTCTTTGATAAGAGCCACTCCGTTTTAGATTCTGTACAACTTCCGTATGAAAACACCCCCACCCCAATGTGTAGTAAGGCTTCGGTTTCTCATACGCTTGTTTCTGCGCTCTCTTTCATTCCCAAATCCTTATTCATTTGACCTGCGTGAATGTAGGTCTTTGTCCAGGAAAACTTCATTCCTAGGAATAGCTCTACTCAAACAGGTTAACAGACTGAAATCTGCAGGAATTATGGGTGTATATGATGATTAATTGTGAAAATGATGGAATGATGGTTGCAAGACACTGCTCTTTGTTTGTTTTTGCAAATTCATCAGAGCAGGATGCCTGCCTTCTCCTTTACCTCAAAACTAAGCCTGGCTATCTTAAATCATTAATGAAAAATAGTATCATTATGCTACTCTTACCAGCTCCTTGCTGCTACTTTTGCATGTTACTTTTCAGCCCTTGGCATGTTGCATGCCCTTTGAAAATCTTGTGGTTGTTTTCTGAGGAAGGAATTAAAAAACGCAACAAAATTTTACAAGCTGATTGGTTGCCTTCAAATGTTTTCCTTCTTTTTCTAAAAGTGTCTCAAATCTGTGGGTTGTTGAAATGGACATCAGCTTGGCACAGTCTTCGTGGTTGCCAAGTATAAGCCAGTTGGATCTCAAGGAAATGTAACTTGCTGCAGTCAGTCCTGTGGCGACTTTTATTTCAACATCTTTTGGTGACTCACGGGGCATTGTTCCCTACAAACTAACTGTCAGGAAGTGGAGTCTGACAAAGCTGATGGACTCTATAAAAACAGTTTTCCTCTACACCCAGTGCTGTTTTCACGTTCTTTGTGAACCATCAGATCCAGAGTCCTCTCAAATCCCCAGTGAAGCCAGAGTTAGCTACGTTCACACTGCAGTGCTGTGGTGCTTGCCTCTCCTCATGTATCCCATTTTCTGATAGTTCTAGTTCTTTCCTTCAGCCGCATATTTAACTGTCTCTCCTTTCCCTCCCATCTTGGTCAAGACTTTCACCATGCTTCCAAGTCTGTTCCTGGTGCATATGTCCTCTGTGTGGCCTTCATGCACGGATCTTGTTGAAAAGAGCATCCAGCCTTTCCTCTTGTGTAAGCCATTTTTCTGTGCCCCTCCAGTTATCTGTGGCTTCCAAATAATCCTGAAAACCTCTGTGTACACTTGTGGAATGCTCAGCCTCAGGATGTGGCTGTACCCGCATTCCCGTGACTTTGAAGAGCAGTGCTACTGCCTGGGAGGACGCGCCAAACCTAGCACCTGTATTGCAGCTTCAAAAAGATAACTAGCTTTCATCTTTTAGCATAGCTTCTATTGGAAACAAGGTTTATGCCATCCCTTAATATGTGTACACACATATGTCTTGGTATTTGTCCCTTAAATAATATTTTATTGCCATCTCCCAGTTTCAACCAAGTGTGACATAAGGAGAACAGCTCCAAGGTAATTAAGTTCTTGCAAATTTCGTAGAAACAGACCAACAGGGAACACCAAGTCCAGAGTCAGACACTTGCCAGCTTTCTCCAGTTTCTAGGTTAGTGACTGAGTGATACACTATGTGACTGCTTCAATTCGGAATGAGATACTTAGTGTAAATGCAGTTGTAAAGAGAAAAGGAGAAGGATTTTCTGGGTGAATGCCCCTGAACTGGCATCTCCCTCAAAACTTCAAAGAAGACAAATAACTCTGATTTGATACATTGCATTTTGAACATGGAAACAGAAAATCTTAGTGTAGTTCAGTGTAAATATTTAATCAACCAAAGGAACGCAGTTTTGTATGAGATTTGATTTCCTGAGTTGTGCTGGTCACAAAGGGCTTTGTTTTTGTCTCTGCATCTCCAGGGCACAGCTCCTGTCTTTGTTCTGCCAGGCACGCATTTGCGCAAGTACATCAAGTACGCAATGGCTATGATCTCAGCTAGTGTCTTTAGATCTATTTTATTTTGACAAAATTGGCCCACAGTTTTAAGACTTACTGAATGTCATCATATAAGCATGATTCCCTTGAAACCAAGCAAAAGCGATGATCGATCATCCTGACTCAGAATAGCGTATTCCTTGATGCAGCTGGTAGGGCAAATCACAGATCATTTGTAGCAATGACCAGATATTGGATTTTTGTTTTGGTTTGGGCTTTTTTTAACTGTTAGTCCTTGTCAGCTATAGATGGGCTTTCAAGGCACAGCTATGACCTGTCCTGACAAACTTGTTCTACCATATATACAGGTATGATGATATCCTTAGAAAGGGTCCCTTTGCAATGGCATTGCACATGTCCACTTAAGGACTGTGGGCTAAGTGTGAATCCTCCAATTCACGCACGTGAAAGGAAAAAGCCACATGGTAACAGGAAAAATTCTTGAGCTCTAGGGATGTTAACAGAGGGCGTAACTGGCAAAGGAGTTTTTTACTTGACAGAGTTATATGATGACAAAGGTGTTCAGGCACCTGAGACCAATAGGAATAAATACCAGGTTCCTAAATACCTCTTTGAGTCTGGCTAAAAACCTCCCTGCTTTCTTTGGAGCATAGGCAGTGGAATACTTTTATTCTTCACGGAAAATATCTCTTAAGGTAGTGCTTACTGGTGGTCATTAATGTCTCAGCTTTCTCAGGCTTCATTTGACTGCAATTCTGTGAAATTTGAAAATGCAAGCCAGCTGTTCAGAGTCTTTTTTGATCATGCAGGTCTGCTCTGCGAACAACTGAATGGTAGGATTTGTGCCTTTAATATTGATTAAATGAAAGTACTCTGAAATGACACGAGAAAAACTGAAAAGTGTTTAAAACTCAGTGTTTAAACATCAGAACTCAGCCTAATATTGATTAGTGATAGGCCCCAAATGACACATCCTTTAATTTTCCTAAAGTTTTGGTATGAAATGTAATTCTATCGCCTGTAGCCCATACTGGCATATGAATTTAGGAAGGCAGAATTTTCTTATAACAATTCTTCCATGACTAGCTGCAGTATTGTCAGCGTCACTTTAAATACAATTTTGTTCTTTTGTTTGAAAATTTACTTTTCTTGATTGTTCTCTAGTGTTTGACTGTTTAGGGCATGACAGTCGGAGTTTTAAAGAAACAGAATCTTTTTAAATGCAGGGCAAACAGTAAATATGCTGTCTGTTAGGCATTGCTGTTGGATTCACCGCTTCAAAGTAGCGTGAACTGTTGTTTATCATGGTATGTCCCTGTATTGCTAATAAATTGAATCACAAGGTGCTACTGCCTGCATTACCAAAAAATGACTCACGGAGTTGTGAGCCCTGGGGTTATTAACTTCAGCTATCTGAAGTGGCCCCACCTCAACGTTGAGATAAAGATGGTAGATCTGACAGGGAAGGGCATTCTTACTGACACCACATGTCAGGTTAATAGTAAAGTTTGATATCTCTGTCTGTGCACACAGCTTAACTGTATTTCAAGGAATAATGCATTGATTTTAAAGGTGATGTGGACTCATTTGTTTCCCTTTGTGAGGACTGATTTTTCATGTCTCTGTTAGTACAAGATCTTTTCTCTGTTACGTTTAAACAGAATATATGGGCTTGATATGAAGTCCTTCATATCAAGAGATTTCAAGGGAATTTTTGCTTTGACTGTAACATGCTGAGGATTAAGTGGCAATCTGAACAGACGCATGAAATAACGGAAGAAATTGAAGGAGATATAGCAAGAAACAAGGAGAAACATGAGATTGTAATTTGCTTGGAATTCAGATATCAAGCTGTGGCTTGCTTGTTTTGTTCTTGATTGGTGTTTGTTTAGTGGTATTAAAAGGTGAAATAAGTGTTGTTACAGTTGTGCTATGCAGAAAGCCTTTTCAGAAATGTGACAGTAATACTTGGGAGCGCAAGATGAATGAGAGGCCCGTGTGTGTTAGCTTGTGCTGGGGAACTTAATGTTACGCTTAGCAGATATAGTGCCTGTCATCAGGAAATCCTAGGAGTACTTTACGTAGGGCTATGTGCTGCTCCCCTTGCAATTGACGATGATAATAATAATAAGATAAAATATTTCAGTTGGAAGGGACCTACAGTGATCATCTAGTCCAACTGCCTGACCAATTCAGGGCTGACCAAAAGTTAAAGCATATTATTACGGGTATTGATCAAATGCCTCTTAAACGCTTGACAAGCTCGGGGCATCGACCACCTCTCTAGGAAGCCTGTTCCAGTGTTTGACCGCCCTCTTGGTAAAGAAATGCTTCCTCGTGTCCAGTCTAAACCTCCCCTGGTGCAGCTTTGAACCATTTTCACATGTCCTGTCACTGGATCCCAGGGAGAAGAGATCAGCACCTCCCTCTCCACGTCCCCTCCTCAGGAAGCTGTAGAGGGCAATGAGGTCGCCCATCAGCCTCCTTTTCTCCAAACTAGCCCAGAGTCCTCAGATGCTCCTCATAGGCCATGGCTTCCAACCCTTCCACCAGCTCAGTTGCCCTCCTCTGGATGCACTTGAATACCTTGACATCCTTCTTAAATTGTGGGGCCCAGAACTGCACACAGTACTAAAGTGACACTGCACCAATGCTAAATACAGCGGGGTAATTAAAAAAAAAAACTCATTGGCTTTAGTAGAAGAGCAATGAGATCCACAAAAACCTTTGGGTTTCTTTGATGCAGGTGGATATTACTGTATCTGTGGGATAGCTGAGCAAATTGAGGCATGTGTTACTGTGGTGTTTGCCCAGCTGATGCAGGAATTCATTGGCAGAGCCAGAACAGTGACAGAATTCTGACTGGTAGCCCAATTTGCAGGCTAGGCACGTTCCTCCCACTGTTGGAGAGTAACAGCACCTTGTGGCCTCTTTCAGTATCGTGCCTTGTGGGACTAACAGAATATTCAGGAAGTTGTCATCTGTGATGGAGTGAGAGATGTTCTTCAAGGCTCCTTGAAAATACTTGATTTTCAAGAAGGAGTGTACCTGTAAGTATTGTTTTGCTCCAGGCTGGCGTATACAACCAGAGTTCTCATGAATTCCAAAACTGTTTGTATAGTTTCTGCTGAGTAAACAGCGTAGTTGTCAAGGCCTTAATCCATGACTCCCAAACAATATACAGCGCATATCATTGAGCACTTGTTCATCCTTCTTCTCCTCATGTGCTGGACTGATTCAGAAGAGTTGTGTTCTCTGCCACAGGTTTGCTCTCTGATGTTGAAGGAGCATGTACAATCAGAGGTTTAAAATGGGACCAGTGATGTCAGGTGCTTCGAGTGTTGCTAAGTGTGGCACCGTCTGTTGGAGGCTAGGTTTGAAAGATAGGTGCTGCTGAGAGCATCAGTGTCTCCATCTGTGAAAAGGGGACACTAACTATGTGTCACAACTGTGTTGTAGGTACTACGTTGGAGGGTGTCATGGGTGAGACAGAATAAACCACCCATAGTGAATCTGGATACCTGGGTTTATTTAAAAAACAACAAGATTGGAGCTTTTACCGTATAAGATTATCTCACACTGGCTTACCTACTCACTCCACTGGACTGACACAACAGCAATAAAAACCTTAAGCTGCTTAAAAACGTGTAGGGTTACTTTTGGCTGGGTTTTCTCTCCACCTTACATAGAAGTGATATGTAATTTAAAGCACTGCATGCTTGTCTTTTGTTTTCCTGCCATTATAGAGGCAATCCTCGCAGAAAAACACAAGTTGCCTCTGATTGAGGAGTAGTTTAAGAGGTGTTATCCTGGTCTTTTTCCAGGCTTTGGACCCTGTTGTCAGTACAGCCCGAAGAAGTTCGGGGAAGCCGAAGGTGGAAAGCATTGAGGCACTGGCATACCCGCTGCATTTTCAAGTCAGTTAGGTGGAAAGGCAGGGTCATGTGAGGAAATATGCCCCTGCCTTAAAGATTCTGTGAGTAAATAAAAGAACCAGTCTTTGGAGCTGTCACTTCTTCCCCAGGCTGTACATTTCCTTTAACTTAGATGACTGAAGTGTCTTTGCGTGAGCGCTCTTGAGTCTCTGTGGGAACGTGGTAGTGGTTATATGAATGGCAGATGACAGTGGTTGACAAATGTAGGTGATGTTTCTTATGTAAGTCGGCAGAAATGGTCTATAGCTGCAGCAGGTTAAGCACAGGCTTTGTGTGAAGTATATACCTAATAACGCTAGCTCAGTAAACACCAGAGAAGCGCTCAGGTTAATTTAGATCTCCAGATAAAGAAAGCACCCAAGGAGAAATTTTCTTGTTACCTTGTCTTTCAAGTCCATAGGAGTCAGGGTAGAAATCTTGGCTCTGTGACAGTATTGCCCTTGGCTTCACCAAAACCTGTAATTTTCTCTTGTATTCTTAGATTGTAGACCTGCGACTCCATTAGTTTTTCTGTCAGCATGTGCATGCTGCTGTTGTGAGATACCAATCTACAGAAAACGTCTTCAATCTAAAAGAAAGGAAAAAAAATTGAAGCTCCTCTGTTTTGTGTTGGTTTTTCTTAATAGACAAGCTCCAAATTCCTGTCTTGTAGAACTTCCCTCCCCCCCCCCGTGTCCTTGTTCCCTAGTTACTACTTAATTTTTTTAACACACTTTCAGTGTAGAATTAATTTCTTTACCCAGATTTTCTCAAATCCAGCCCCAGGTATGACTGCTTCTCCTCTGGAGCACTTCAGTAGGAAGGCAATGCCATTGGCACCGAGCTCTTGGTCCAGACCTAAAGGCCCTTGTTAGAAAAATGGCCCCATTATGGAGATCACAAAAATGATTGTTCCCTGCCCTGAGAGAAGCTCATGGATAAATGTAGAATAAATAAATCAATAGTTAGGGAGACAAAGAAGAAGAAAGAGATAACAATGGTAAAGCAGCGAGAGGAAGTTACTGCAAGGAGGTGAGTGAGCAGGAGCGTGTCCCAGGCATTGCCTGGCAGCTGCTGGCACCTAGGTCATGTGAGGCAATCATAGCTGTACCACCTCCAGCTGTCCACAATATGGCTAGCTTTGATCACCACCCAGCAGTCTACACCTTGCTGCCCACACCCCTGTTTTGCCTGCAACACCATGTACCTTCTGCAGTGCTGCAGAAGACGGGTAGGAACATCTTCTGTCCATTTGCAAAATATCCCTTCTTCATACACTCCATTGGAGACATCCCTTGTCATGATGCTTGTACATCATAACCACCTGATGGCAGTTACCTAGGGGGTGCTTGGGATACCCTAAAGATATTCTTGCCTTTAGTTTCTCCCCTCAGCTGTTTGCTTGTTCCAGCTATTGTATATTGTGAGAATACCTAATAATGGAGGAGGGCTGGTACCATCGTTCTGGTCTGCAGAGCGAAGGACCATTTGCTGTCTGATGAAAGAGCTAAAGGTGTTTATAAAAACCATTTTTGTAAGTGATTATATTAATATATTTAATCCCAATACTTTAAATGTCACAGCCTTTTTTTTTTTTTTTTAAAGCCCTGCTAGTGTTGAATAGTTGCGGTTAGTCAGTGCTGAGGAATTTACCTGGATGTTAACAGGCTGCTTCAGTGCTGCACGTGTAATTGTTTTCTATAGTGTTCCCTTCCCATGTCGTCTATCACTCTGGTATTTGTGAAGCGCTTTTAAGTTATTGCTACTAGCAGGTTACACCTTAGTTTGGGGATTTGCAAATAGATGTTTTTTTCAGTTAAGCAGCTATACCAGCAGCTAACCCACATCGTGGTTGTTTTAGTCTTGCTCAAATCATGTCTGGCATATTTCAGAGTTTGGTTTTGTGTGTGGGTTGGGTTTTCTTGTTGTTTTTCTTTTTTTTCTTAATGCTAACTGGTAAAGTCAAAATACATTTTTTCTTGTTGAATAGGACAGAGCATAATGACTACCTCGGCCCGATCTTTCAGATGCTTACCTTGCAGGTGGGACACCTGAATTATTAGGCTGTGCCTAATGATTAGGTTCTACATAATGATTCATTATTTACACAGAGTGAAATTGTACCAGAAAGAGACACCAAGAACTTGACGCCTGTCTGTGCCACCCCCACCAGCACCTCCAAGGCCAGTACTTAGGACAACTTGAACGATTGGTGTGGGTGTTCCTTTTCTGAAAAGTCCTTTCACAGCAATTCCAAACCAGATTCTTTGGGAAGTAGCAATTGCATGGACAGTCCCTTTATAACAGTGTTATTCTAATTCAGAATTAAAGTAGAGTTAGAAACACGATCTTTCCCAGAAGATGGAAATCTTGATTCCCATACATCCCCAAGCTTCATTTCATTTGCTACTGAGAGAGCAGATTCCACCTGTGGCCAACCTGTGATACCAACCTCCACTAACGCTTGGTATACTTTCACCTGAGCACTTTCATCCTTTTCTCCCAGTCTTGTCCTCACAAGTAATCCTTCCTAAATCTACATTATGACCATCTCTCAGATTCCTCTTTAAAACTCTTTTGCTGCAATGTCTATGGAAATTTGGCCGGGGTTAGGCAGCTGCTGCTCTGCCAGTGGCTTTTCATGCTGGCTAATACTGCCTCATTGCTCCTATGTGTGCCCCCTCTGTCTGTGTCCATATTCTGCCTCTTCTCATCTGCCTCAGCAGTAACCTTGGCAGATTGGGGATGCCACTGCTGCACTACATGTGCTCCCTACAGCATGGTGGAGTGCTGGTTCACAGCTAGGACCTGAGCCTCTGCAGAGTAGTAAGAACATATAACACAGTTGTAATAGTCTTCTTGGAAGAAAATTTTTTATACTGCTGCTCTGTTTCCTACCTGAGGGATTTCATAGCTCTTTGTCAGAGCTCAGACAATGCTTTGTGATTTATAACCCTTGTAACCTTACTAGGGTGACAACTTCTGGCTCCTAAACCGTTAGGTACATCACTGGCTGTTCAAGGATTCAGACAATTAGTGCGCAATGAGGCCAGTCTGTCCAGAGTATCACTTAAGTACGGTAGGTTAATCGGTGGGGCAATGTAGTCATTTAACTCCATGGGCTGCACTGGGTTTGCAGAAATACGTTTCCTTTGCGGTGCCTACAGACTGTCAGGTAATCTAAGATCATCCAGCTGGTTTTCTTAGAGATTTAATTGGATCTGTATTTGAACATAGAAATGTCAGGCTCAAGGAGGGGCCATTCAAATGCTTTCCACTACAACAACGGAAATGATAGTTGGCCTGAAGAGTGGGAAAAACACTGTTCCATCCCTCGCTGAAACTGAAATTGTCTTCTTTGTATGGGAAAGCAGGGAATGGCAGGTCAGATGTTGTGGGAACATATGGAATTTTTTGCTGAACCTGCAGTTTCCTTTTAAAATATGGAAAAATGTAAAATCAAATTTGATCTAAAGGGAATTATGCTCAAGTGGTAATCTAGGATTTATATATTTAAAATGTTTTGTGATACTAATTTACTGAAAGTTTTATGGGGAATGCTGCATTTTTGAGTGTTAGTCTGATCCTTTCATTGCTGCCTCCAGGTTGTGGCTGACTACTCACCAGGGTAGCTGCTCGTCTCCTTTGCTTTCTAGGCTGGTCATCCAAAGAAGACCGCTTCTTACTGTGTTTTAGAAGCTGCTGTGTATAGCTCATGTTAGCCGTATATACTCTCGTTCCTCAGTACTAGTGGTTTCGGTCCTTTTTTGTTTGATTGATTGTTTTTAACAGGACTATGGCAACTTTAGAGTGACTATGGGATTTACCACAGGAGAGAGAGAACAGGGGAAAGCGTGTGAAGGGGTTCATTTATAGGCATTTTAAACTCCACCTTTCAAACAGCAACACAATCCTAAAACAATCCTGATTTGACTTTCAGATAAATGGACTGTTCTCCAGGTTGCATCCCCCCAGGCATCGTGTAGTTCAGTCTGCAGGCTGATTTGTTTTGAGATGTTCTTATCATTTCTAAGGATTATTCGTGTTTGCAAAAGGCTAACAAGACAGTTGGAAAATAGCTGGTATATAAGTTCCCTCTCTAGAGGTACTGATGGAGTTGCTAACTCCTGAGATGTTCCTTCTCTTCTGTCCCTTTGTTTTTTTCACCATTGGTGACAAAATTCTGTGTTCGGTTGGCAGCGTTGGGGTCACCATTGCACATGGAGATCACAGCCTAGCTCAGGCTACTGGTCTTCAGTTAATCCTCTGTATTAGCAACTTCACAGGGTTAACTCGATTGACAGGTTCTATTCCATTGCTGTTCTACCACTTCATCCCATCTTTGTTCCTCTCCATTTTTCCCCATGCTGTTCACTTGTGCTGCCTGATTCTGAAGTGGGTGGAAAGGTTCATGGTTTTATCCCTGTTTGTATCTGTAACTTCTAATTTGGAAGTAGAATTTGAACCAACTTTTTTCCCCATGTTTTGTTTTCAATAATATCTCCACCTTCTCACCTTCATTGCAATCCTAGAAGTGCTGCTCAGTGTACTACAAATTATGATACACAGCAATTGTAAAACTAGAGGGATTGTTGGCCGTATGGACTTGCTTTAGATTTGCACTAGCTTGAGTGTAAGTGGGATCTGGTTTTGTCCTGGAGTATATTAACTAGATTTACACCATTAGGATGATGCAAATGGCAGTGTGTGGTTATACCAAACCAGAGGGTTTCATTGAATGTAGCAGATGTACCCAGCAGGATCATAACTAATTGAGGGAGAATGCTGCTTTATATTTTCCAATAGTTTGGGGGAATCAGGAATGGAGAATTCATCATGTGTTCCATCATGAGAGACAGTTAACGCCTACAAAGTGTATTCCATTCAGCCAAATGTGCAGCAGTGTTATCGCCCGAAAATATCGGCTAACCTCTTTTTCACATTGTGCAGTTGTAACTGAGAGCAGAATCTAGATTAGTGTGTCAGTCTGTGAAGGGAATCTCCTGCTAGAGAGCTGAGAGTAAAAAAGAAGTGAAAGATAAGGTGGGTAGAAAAGAAAATTATAATGTTAGAGGCTGAGCTTATGATTTCTAAAAATCTCGGCTCTGACATGTACCTGTCTGCGCTTCTACTCTTTGCTGGTTTTAATGCTGCATATTCTGGACTAATTCCTATTGAGCAAACGTCTGTCAGGCATAATAATTTCAAGCATTAATCCTTAAGGAATTAACCAGCTTGTTAGTTGATGACCTCAACTAGATAGTTTCTGGGGATTATTGCTATTTAAATCTTACCTACCTTTCAAACAGTGGCAGCATGCCGTGCTCGTTGTCTTTTCTTCCCCCCCCACCCCTTTTTTTTTTCCACTGGGCTGATATGTCTTTAGATTGTCATCCCCTCTTTCACTCCTGCTACGCTGTAGGAGGCAGAGAGGAAATCCTGTGCTGCCTCTGACATGTGTAAGGAGGAAGCTGCCGGTTTCTCTTCGCGCCAGACTTGCTCGTGCTGCCAGCCCTGCCGAGCCGCTGTCATAACGCCCAGCAGAGGCCAGGCTGAATTGCGCTTGCCATGCTGGAAACCCATCAGGGGACTTTGATGAAATCGCCATAGACTTTTACCTGCTCTTTTTTCCAGAATTCCCAGGATTTTGGTAAGGTTTTTGTAAGGTTTGTTACTTTTATTTGATAATGAAGTGAGATGGTCATGACCATGCAGCATGTTTGTATCTTTTGGCTCCTCATAACTTTTTGAACTCATTTTCCACTTTCCATTAAATTTGCCAGTGAGATAGAAGCGTCAAAGAAATGTCAGGGATTTGAATTATAATGAAAAGGAAATAGAAATTAGTGCCCTCCTGGGGGAGAGCAGTGACCAAGGGCTCTGGCAGCACCCGGCTGGCTGCTGGTGACACACATAGACCAGCCCGATCATGTTCTTGTCTCTAGAGAAACCCCTCGCCTCCTGCTTGGTGTTGGTGCCACAGGGCACTGGTGGAGAGGGTGGGAGGATCCAAGGGCAAGGGCACTGTGTAATGAAATAAGGCCTGATAAACTGTTTTGTGAGCAGCAGGCCAAGATGGGGAACTCCTACGTGTAAGGCAGGAAAAAAGAAGTGAAAATATCCCTACCATGGCGCTTACCGCAAGGGTTGGAGATAAGGGGCAGCCAGTGAAGTTAATAGGGAGAGTGTCTGTTGGGAGTGTTGCTGGCACTCAAAACATGATATCAGCTTTTACAGCCCCAAAATGTTCACCAAATTGGGACTGCTGAGATCCCTTCCCTGAAGTTTGTCAAATAGTGTGGGTTTAAGGTCCTATATATGACTGTTGAAACATGACCTGGGTGTATGCAGTAAGTTAAAAAGTGATTAAAGAAATTCAATATTATGTTTTTAAGGAGGGCATATAGTTTGCACAAGCATTGCCGCTTGTGTTGTGCTCATTGAGCCCAAACGTTGTCATTGGAGGCTCTGTTGTGCTGTGGTTTAGCAGTGGTCCCCTATTGCAGAGACAGATGCATTTTCCTCCAGGAAGGTGATAACCTCCTTCTCCTGTTTTATGAATCGACTTTTATAGCAAGGAATCTGCTCAGCCCTGATCTACAAATTCAAAGGGGAAATAGCAGGGGAAAATTACAGTGACATGAAATGCCTTTAAAATATAGCAAGTGTTTGTGGTATCAATAAAAGATAGCTTTGGAGACTACTGAGGAAAGATTATTTCTTTTAGATCAAAAAGTTTGTGCCATGATGTATATTACTCCTTGTAGAAGAACTGTATATTACTTGGGTTATAAAAATCTATATCTTTACCCCTTTTCCTTCTTTCAGGTGTTTGAGAATCGTTAGTGGTATGCCACATCTGTCAGGAGATGTTTGTCAAATATGCCAGTGTGTGTGTGCAAATCCTCAGCTGATACAAACCCCTGTTGCTCTAAATGTACATCTGTGTTAGCTCTCTGGCAGCCAGCAGCCCCAGAGATATGTCCCATAATATTTAGGGTGGGATTTTCAAAGTTGCTGAGAACCTGGGACCCTGAGGTCCCATTGGGCTCTACATAGAGCTGAGCTGCCTCATCTTTTCAGATGTTCGCAGGAAAGAAATAGCTTTGTTTTCTTTATAGTATTCCATTTCTAAAAGGTAATTAAAAGTGGATGATGTAAGACTGAGAAGAATAAGCATCGGCTTTACTCTCGCTGCTCAGCACGGTAATTATCTGTGATCACAGCTTTAAATAACTCTCTAGTCCTCCTCACTGGAGGTGGACTGCTGACAAACGTGGCTTACTGCTGGGTCCTGCTGCCACTTTACTCTTCTTTTTAATTTTGATTAATCTTGGTAAGAGGAGGTTCAAATACCCTTTAGGTTTATAAGCTATAGGACTTCAGTCCTCAGTCAGGCTAAAAAGACTACTAAAAAGGCAGTGCTGCTCCATCTCGGAGGCGTTCTTCATCCCTGTTGTGAAATTCTGGGCTATCAGAGCGCTGGAGTTGTGGCGATGCTGGTCTCTTTACGGAACCGAAAGCGTGCTTATGCTCTAGTGGCTGCTGGGAGGGGTCTCTGCAACTGAAAGCAGAGATGCGATCTAGCTCTTCAACCCACAGTGCCTGGCGAGCACGCACAGTGGGAGGGTGACGAAGACATGGAAACTGCAATGGTTCAGGCAAAAATGAGTCACGAGGAAGCAGTCTGTTTTATTCAATTCCAGAAATGTTTTCAGCCACTCAAAATTAATTTATATCCACCACTTTGCAGTGGTCTGCTTTGTTTCTGAGTTTGGGGATGAGGTTGCTGGCAGTTCCAACAGTGTATTTTGTTGGGACACAGACAGGCCTTGTTCGCCCATGGGTTTGTCTGAACACAAACCAGTGCCGTTTTGGAGTATAAAGCCTGGCATTATTAGCTTAATGCAAATACTACTTTAAATTATGTCCAGAATGCTGACTGTTAGGTCTAGCTTTACTTACCCTGCTGTATGTTTTTGACAGCTTTTCAAGTGCTTAGCTCTTGCAGTGGTCACTTTCTTTTTCTTTCTATAAACAGATCTTCCTGTTCTGTACAAATTAAAATCTGCTAATTTTTCCACAACCATGTGCTTTGATCCCATGAAAATAACTCTTATTTTAATCAACAGCTTCAGTATTTAAAATTAGTATTATCCTACTTCCTAACTACTTTTTTTCCAATTCAATGAGTCTCGCTTTCACCATATAAATATCTCATTAGCATCATCCTAGTGATAATGTTTTGAAAGATATATCTGAAAAAGCTTATGTTTTGGGGAGTTAGTCCTTCAGCTGTTCTTCTAAAGGGGACAAAAGATACTGTGCCCTTAGAGTATACTTGTTACATACCTGCAAGTGATTTTATTTCTAACAAATATTTCTAGAGAATACTTGACTTAATAGGCGTATTAGTTTAAAAGCTTTGTGCTTAGTGCTCCCAGATTGTACACAATTGCTCACTCAGAGGCAGAGGCATTTGACTGATGGTCAAACAAGATTTTAACACTGGCTTTGTAAGGGGGGGAAAAAAAATTGTATGTGCAAAAAACCCCTAGATCCAAATATGGAAACAGTGATGTGGAAGAGGAAAGGATGCATACTTGGAGACAGACTGACATCCCATAGCCCTCAGCAGGCCTCTTCAGAACATGGGATTCCTGCAGAAGGCACGTCATCCCACATCTGGGATGGATCCTGGATCCTTGCTTGAAAGTGCCCCTCTCTTGCACTGACTCCCCAGGAAATCGCAGGGCTCCTAGCTCAAGGTGTGCTGCTGACAGCCTGAGGTTCAGTGCAATGAATCCTCTCTCCTGGTGCAACAGACACTTCTGAGTCCCAGCATGTTTGCAGACCCCATGCTGAGGCCATGTGCTCTGGCAGGGCTGGAGGATCTCTTCCTGAGTATCTCTGGCTTTAAGGGGTGGGCGGAGGACATTGGTGGAACCACCACAGCTTGCACAGAGCACTGGAAATGCAGCTGTGGTCTCTAACCGCCCTTTCTTCCATCCACCACTTGCTAACTTGTGTCCCTAAGTACACACTGACACTTTGCTTTCATTGCTGAACCCCTTCCGACATGTCTGTAATCTCCTTGGGGCAGAGGTATTATCCTTTTAACTGCAGGGCACCTGCTCACCGCAGGGTGCCGTTGAAAGCACACTTTTCATACACAGTTTAACATGTTGGGGTCCTGATTATGAAAATGGCTGGCTCAGGAGTTGCTGTGGGACAAACTGCACACAAACGAGAAGAGCTGCCACCAGCCAGCCAGGGAAGACGGACAATTTCTTACTAGGGTTGTGATGCCAAACCAAAATTAAGCAGCACAGCTGGGGTATGAAGAATCACAAGGAAGAATTTTTTGGGAATGGTCTACAGAACAAAACCAATTTGCAGAATATATACTTGGCAAATAGTTAGGAATAACCACACCTTTGAGAAAACTAGGTTGTCTGTACAATATATGACCAGCAAAAGAGGAACAATTTATCAAGTATATTATTCACTCTGAATTGTTCACTGATCTCTAGCCAAGAGGCAGATACCACAGAGGTTTATTAGCCAGTATATCAGCATTGTGACTGGCACCCAGTACTGAGGGATCATACAGGCTGTGGAGGACAAGTGGGAGATAATTAAATACATAAATTCTAGCCTCTGGAGACTGTGAGACTAATGCTGTTGGCTTGCAGTGCTTTTCCGTTGGCTGACTGATGGTAAAACTCTCAGGGAGCTGAGCAAAGCTGAAACCTAGTCTACTTCAGCAGCTGGGGACAAGTTCACAAGATGTAGATTGCTGGTAAACCCGCAGGTGCTTTTCATGGGCGATTTCTGAAGCAGATTCCCTGGATCTCAAGAATCTCTGCTGAAGTTATAGAGCAGAGGTGTTTAACCTGTTATTTCCCACGCTAAAGAGTCTGTGAATGGTAACTATGAAAAGGAAGCCTCTTGTCTTTAAGTTTAGGCACTAAACAGATCTGCATCTCTGTAGAGATGCTTGAAGGGGTACATATTAGAAAAGGCTGAAAATCACTCTCTGCAGTGTTTAGTAACTGAATTATCAATTTTGTTCAACTATTTCCTTATTACCTGGGGGCAAGAAACAAAGCGCCTTTGAACCTGAGGTGTTATCTATAAAGGAGATAGAGATAGCCTTATTCCCCAGGGGGAGGCTGAGTGAATAAATGCTCTAAAGATTGTTTAATACTTCAGTAATGTGGGGATAGAAGACCAAAATCTAAACCAGACAGATATCTAATACAGATACTCTGTCTGCTTTGTGGTTAAAAGGAATTCTAGACCAGTACTAAACCCTGCATTTTACTTATCTAATGAATCATGGTAGACCAGCCTGTCTCCTAGAGGGACCTGGAAATGCAGAAGTGTGTGTATGGAGTCAGGAGAGATCTTTAATTAAGAGTTCTCACCTGTAGTTCGTACTGCTAAATGTCTTGAAGATTGAAATACAAAAAATAAAAATGCTGTCGTCAGATCTACTGATTGTCATTCCTGATCCTAAAACGGAAGATATCCCCAGGACTCAACTCTGCCCTACTTGTACATGAAGATTCCATTCAGATATAGAACTATTTTAAAATTTAAATCCATTTTTTTAGGAAATGGCTTTTTAGACCTGGGAATTACATATTTTCCACAGCAGTCTTAGAAAGCAAAAAGATAATCCATTTGCACTGGCTCTCACCAAAGTCTGAAGTTAATCTTTAAACAAATGGTTGAAATAATCAGGCTTTTTTGAGGGTTAGCCTGTGCAGAAGACATCTCTGCTTTTCATTTTTTTGGTATCAAATAGATAGAAAAATGTCAGGTGTGATCATGTTCTGGCAGAATGTCTTGCATTAGTCATAGGCTTCCTATGGATTGGTCTGTTAGGGAAAGAAAATGGTTATGATATGCATGAGTGCTGTATGTACCCATGATGTTAGCATTCCTTGGTTGAAGGGGGTGCTTGTAACTAGGATATGGATGTGTTTATTCAAAAAAGCCTATTTATTCTTTAGCTCATTAATTAGGGCAAACAATCTCTGACTGTCATAAACATTGGCTGCAAATAACAGGAAGAGGCTGTGTTGGAAGATGGCCAAGGTGATAGGATTAATGTTTCGAGCCTCTAAAAGATATTATGCTGGAAACAACTACACCTTTTATTTGAAACCTTGAGGGCTTCTGCACCCACTCAGGCAGTTTAACTCAGCTCTACATGGGTGTGGCTACCCTGGAGTCTTTCAGTGCCTCGGCTGGTAAACCATTAGCTACTAGTAACGTGATTCACAATAGCTTCTCCTGGAGTAGACCAAGAATATTCAGCTTTGGAAAGACAACAGTCAGTGCTTCGCTGATCTGTGCCAAGGACTGACCCTCTGCTCCAGTCTGAAGCAGACTGGTTAGGGCTCCGAGCTCTGCTTCTTCTCAGAGCTCTCTTTACAGTATCCAGGGAAGCTGAAAAGTTATTAAATCATCCCAGATACAATTCCCAGAACCAAAATTGCTTCCACACTCATGCATTTGTATAAAATTTGACACAGTACAGTGGGGTTTTTTAATTATTTTTTTTTTCACATTCAATCCCAGAACCAAATGGAAAGGGTTATGAAAAGTTTAAATAATTGGAAAATGGCCTCCCTAATGATGAAGGATTTGAATTTCCTGGAGCATTTTTATACTTTTATTTTTGTAAGAACTGGGCTCTGGAAACTAGTCAAGTAGTACATAAATATGGAATCCAAGACATATTGAAACCATTTAAAAGCCTGTGTTCTGTAAATGTAGGGTTTAAAAGAATGTGTAAAATGGGCGTGGTTGTGAGAAATGTTTAAAGAAGTTTGGGTTTTTTTTTTTTTTTTAAAAGTAGCATAAGTTGGGAGAGAGGAAATAGTATATTAGGAAACACTGCAAAATAATAGGATAATCCTAACAAAAAGACATGCGCTTGCAAAATAACTTTAAAAGCTCTCAGTTGTGCATTACAGATATTAAATAAGTAAATCTTGCAATATTCTAATGGGAGTTATTAGATGCACTAGAAAGATTGCTGAAGTAGCTGTACTTAAGGAAGAAGTGCTCAGAGGAGTTCGGCGCTGCGAGTGCTGGGTGGGTCCCGTGGAGGGTGACCTGTGGCTTTCACTGTGTCAGGGTCTGCTGTGGAGACACAGCCATCTCCACCTCCCTCAGTGGCACTGCTACCATGTAGTGGCTCCAAGAGCTATAATGCAGAGCACTCAGCTAATTAATTTATCTGCTCTTTCAACGAGATGGCTCCAAGACCACAGTTGATACAAGGCTGTCTCTGTATCTCTTCAGCACAGTGGAACACAAACAGGGCACAGCTCAGGAGCTAAGCAGATTTTAGAAGAAGAACACAGCTTGCTGTTGCTTTGTGTCTCCTTAATTCAGGGATATTCAGGCCGTGGGGAAGCTACGGGGACAGCACATGTGTCCCCAGAGCCCTGCCAGTTGCCCCTTCTCCTGGGGGAGTTTGGGTCACAATCCTCTGGCTTCCCTCCTCGCTAAATGGTTTTGTGCCTGGATGAGAGAGGGGAAAAGGAGTGATGCTGCCTTGAGACAGGTGTGCGTTGCCACAGGAGTTCATCTTTCCCTCTTCCGAAGGTGCAGATTTCCTGTGTGTGGTAACTGAGCCGTAGGCAGCACAGTACAAGCCCTGGGTCTGGCAGAGCAACTGGGCAAGAGCTGAGGCTGAGCTCATGTGTCTTACATTTTCCTCTTCCTGAAACATGATTTTTATAACCTCTGGACATGCTTCAAGACCTGTCCTGGGTCATTTATGCTCAGCACCCTGAAATACGCTTCTTCCTTACCTCTGCTAAGTAACTACGTTATTGCATTTGGACAAATAAAGCTTGGTTTTACTCAACATTTCATCTATGCCAGAATTTCTTATGCATAGTTATTACCCTCATTTAGTAATATATGTATAAAGATGCTAAATGCTTTCTGCAGCATAAATACGCCTTCCACAGTTATGAATTAATACACCGATTCAAGTGGCATTAAAATGAAAAGCTGTTTTGAACAGCTACGTGCATTTGAAAATGACTATGATAAAAGTAATTTTGTACAAATTGCTCAGAGGATCACACCTGTGACAAGGGTAGGCTTTCTCTGGCACAGTGGGTCCTAGCGACTGAGCCTGCAGCCTGGGACAGGGGCTGTCACACTGTGGCACAGGTGGCCCTAATCATCTGCTGCAGGTTGGCCTGTGAATGCTGGATTTGCACAGCTGAACAGCTCAGGTCTGTTCCAGGAGCTCCTATGACTCCTTTGTATTTCTTGTACTGATTAGAGCCCTGTATTTCATGTCCAGAAGTATTGCTCAATCATTTAGTCCCAATGATGCAACAGAAATGCGGTAAATACTGTTGATTCATTAACACTTACCCAGTAATCATTTATCTCAGCTTTAGAAGCGTTTGCAAAGAAATGACAGATATTGCCAAATTTCAGATATTCAACAGCTGTTCTCCCTCCCAAGCAGACAATATGTCAGGAAACATACATTTTCCTTGCAGATATTTTAGCAGGGCCTGGTGTGATAGGACAAGGGGTAATGGTTTTAAACTAAAAGAGGGTAGATTTAGACCAGATCTAAGGAAGACACGTTTTACGCTGAGGATGGCGAAACCCTGGCCCAGGTTGCCCAGAGAGGTGGTAAATGCTCCATCCGTGGAAATGTTCCAGGTCAGGTTGGACAGGGCTCTGAGCAACCTGATCTCATTGAAGATGTTGCTGCTTATTACAGGGGGGCTGGACTAGATGACCTTTAAAGGTCCCTTGCAACCCAAACTATCCTATTCATACTAAATTTAGTAATCTTCATGGTCCTAGGTGTAGGAATTAGTTGGTCAAAATCCATCAATGATGTTATGCAGACAGTTGGATTAGCCAAGTATTTCTCTTCCTTTGCAAACTGGTAATCTTAAAATTGAAATAATGGCTTCCTGCGTTGGCTGCTTACGTGGAATGCCTGCGTATGGGATGGGGGCCTGTGTATCTGTGGGTTTGGGACAGAAAATCCTTGTGCTCAACAGAGAGTAGCGTAAGGGCAGAGTGTGAGTGGGGTTTCCTTCATGTTAGATGACAGCAGGTTTTCCATGACTTCTTAACCATGTTTGATTGCCCTCTACTTTTTGTAAGAAATAGGACTACGATAATGTAATGTTCTGTATTGGCTATTCCATGACTGGAGTCCTGAAGTCAATTTTAAATATGATATGGATGTTGCCAGGAATAGAAGCCTTTCCTCGGAAATGAATGCCCCTCCTCATCAGAGTCTATCCAGCAAATGTACCACAAGTTTTTGTTTCACAATAGCATAACTGGAGTCTCCACAGCTTACACTAACGCATTCAGAAACTATTTGCCTAGAAACGTATGTATGTAACAAAAGAAAGTTTTAGGGGACAGTCCCTCTATGGCTGCCAGAGAGAAATATTAATGTGGAAATGAGTTGATCAGTCAGCTGCAAAGAGATGTGTGCTCTTTTCTGAGGGCTGGATTATTATAGTTCAGAAATGTCACTTCTGGACCAGTCATAGTTGGAGAAGGACACAGCTATCTAACAATCCACTGAGAATAACATTACTCCTTTAGCTGGCTTCATCCTTAGGACTTTTTTGATCTAAGTCAATGATTTTAGCTTTAATTATATATCCTGTCATATTTTTTATATTTGAGAGAGGGAGTAGTTGCCCCTTGCCACACCGCTCTCACTAAATCCAGTACATCCTGTTCTGTTCTTTAATCTTTTCAAGGTGAGGTCACACTTTTTAAAACTGCCTTCTAGCTCTTGAGAGTTACAGCTCTGGATTCTGCCCAGTCTGACATCTTTCACTTCGGGAGAAATTCTCTCTTCCATGCAAATGCAGCTCTGCTTGTCTGCACATGGAGGTCTGACCTGTCCCCTGCTCCAGTAACCCCTGTGGGTAGTACAGTAGCTGCTGTGTAGGTGCAGTTCTCTCACTCTGTTCTGGGACCTGTTGAGCATAAAGCCTGCTGAAGACTGGGAGATGACAATTTAGACTGTTTCTGTTGCAAGACATCGGTGTTGTGAACATTAATGTCTTGTTTGTCTGGTCTAATGTGGAAGAAATGCATTGGGAGCTACAGGGGAGGACATCTAATATTGCATGAATTGATTTACCTCATGAACAGGAACATCGGCAGGATGGTGGGAAGCTTTCTGCAAGTGGGTAGGAGAAGGATGGCTCTGCCTTGGAAAGACTAAGCTGCCGAGAGTTAAAGCGGTTACAAAACACCACTGGTCCAGCTTTGCCAAGAGCCATGCTCTGCCGCTCCCACCGGGCACTTTCTTCCACATGAATTG
Source organism: Ibidorhyncha struthersii (assembly GCA_013398815.1). Lineage (NCBI taxonomy): Eukaryota > Metazoa > Chordata > Aves > Charadriiformes > Charadriidae > Ibidorhyncha > Ibidorhyncha struthersii. The sequence continues at coordinate 1,745,177 of VZSZ01011830.1, read as the reverse complement.
TCTCATGGAAACTGAGGGGGCTGCTGTGGAACTGAATTGTGTGCAACAAACTTGGGTTCAGTAATTAAGCCTCAAACTTTGTGCTGCAAAAATATTTCAGTGATGAATAACAAAGGGGAAAAATATTTTAATTTACAGGAGACGCTGACTGCTTGGCTGGCAGTAGTTGTAGGATGTGATCCAAAACCATTTAATGTCGATGTCTGCTCACTTCAGCAGAGCTGACCTACAGGGGGCTTTGTTATGATTCACCTTTTATTAGTCAAGTTCAGTAAGCGGTGCCTAAGGGCGAGCCCAGGATGGCTCTCCTCTATTGAACGGGCACAAAGGAGGCCATCTGAGCATCAGAGAGCTTACATCCAAACAGAGAAGACATGAGAGCACATCAAAGTCCAACCAACCAATATAGCCTCCCACTGACTGGGAAAGGGCAACAAGAGAGAGGGAGGGGAAATTTAGAAGCTTAGAGCCTAGTATGTAATAGAAGAGGTGGCAAAGAAGAAATCAGTCAGTGCTGATATTCCCACGTGATGGCTTGTGAGTGGTTTTCTTGGCAGTTGCTGGCCTGTTCCCGTTGTCTGTGTATCCCAGACTCAGTGTGTGTGCATTCGGATAACCTGTCCATGGTCTCAGCAGAACAAGTGAACTGAGGGCCTAAGCATCTGATCCTGATCTCACCAGCTTTAAAGGGTTTATATACCTCTAAGTTAAGCATGTGCTAAAGTGCTGCGGTAGTCTGGCATCAGATGCTCAGTACGTGAGCCTGGAAGGGCACAGGGAGAGTTTTGTACTGACTAGGCTCTGGAAAGAGACAGAACGTGTTTGTGATTGCTGTAGTCAATCTGGAATATACCACAAACATCAGATTAATCTAATTTGAAAGCTTTGAATTAAATCTCTTTACTGTAATGGAGCCTCCCACAGTTCCCCACCTTCTTTTTGTTTCCTGGTATATTTTCATTTGGGAAAGCTGCAGTGTGAATGTCTCTGTGCTCGACTGAATCGCGATACTGCTGCATTTTTTGGTATTATCATTAAAAAGGAAAGCTACAGCATCGTTAGCTTTTCTCCCTTGTTCCTTTAGATTGCCTTGAATGCATTCCTGTTGAGGTCTTAACCAAAACCTGCTTACTTCCCTGTTTCTTGCCCTTTCAGCTTCTTCGAATGCGATGACTCAGCAGCTACAGGATGAATTTGACAGTAGCGTGGAGAATGCAGAAGCTTGGATGAAGGCCATCCAAGAGAGACTGAGGATCAATGACAACACCAAGGGACCTCGATCTGCCCTAGAAGCCAGACTGAGAGAGACTGAGGTAAGGGAAGAGTGCTGTAGTGGTTCAGAGGTGGCTGTCACTGCAGCCATTGTCATAGCAGTTACTGCTGTGAGCTCTGGAGTTTTCCATCAGGAAACTGTCAGCTGCCCCTGCTTGCTGGAGTATTGGTCCTGTGTGTGAGGGTTTACATCCGTATTCTTCCTAATTTTTCCATCTGCAAAATGTTTACAGACGTTGTAGAAAAAGAGGATAGCAATTTGATATCACAGGCTTCCAAGATTTTCAGATTGATTTGGAAGACTAGCAGCAGGTTTGGCAGGTTAAAGTGTTTATACTCTCCTATGAGCATGCTCAAACCTGAAACAATTGAGTCGCTACTTGCAATTACCGGGTAGTGATTTGCAGAAGTCCAGCGTATAGTATGAGAGAATCAGATTACGTTAGTGTTCCATCTCTTCCAGGACTCTGGCACTGATAGAGAAAGATTTCAGTGTCCTAGTAATGGGCTGTTCTAGAGTAATCCCCCTGTCCTTTTCCATAAACCCTGATGATAAGAGGGTTTATAGGTCACCTTTATAATCTGTCTAATGAAAGCTAAATGTTTTCATTTTTTTATGGTCTTACTTTATGTCTTGTGTAACTCTTCTCACAGAGATCCCGTTGCAGATTGTGCCTGCTGTCTTACTGTGATTTCACATTCATTAACTTCAGTTTCATTAGATGTTATCTTGTTCTTGTAACCTCAGAAAATGAACCACAACTGTTTGTCCCATCTCTACCATTCATGATTAGAAGGAGTGGTGATATTTCTGTGATTAACATTGAAACTATTTTTATACTTGTATTATCTTTAATTCGAACTAGTCTGTTCTTTAAAATAAATGGCCAAATCTTTTCCATCATTATTTATGCAGAAGTCTTTCTTTTTGTGTGTCTGCTCATGTTTGGACTGCCTCATCTGAAGTTTAACAACTCCAAAAAAATATTGCAGGCTTACATGGAGGACGAGGTAGTTTACATGATGGTGCAGCAATGTCTTCAGCCTTTTTCCTTAACTGTGACTCATTGGAGGCTGGATCTTGCCTCTAGCATAATATAGAGACTGTTCATGGAGTGATGGATGATGGCTAGACTTGCATGTCAGTCATGAAAATCTGAAGTATTTCCTCTTGGTCTATAGATTTATTTCTGCCCTTAAATTATTTTCGCCCTTTCCTTTGGTCTGGGAAACTATGATATGTACAATGTCAAAGAAAAAAAAGGCAAGAAACACAGCACACTTGAGTAGGGAGAGTGGTAGTTTGGCAAAGGGGGTGCATTCATGGCAGAGATAACAAAATATAAGGTTTAGAGGTTTGTGGTGATTTAACATGGCTTGAACTGAAGCCTGTTGACTTCTGTGGGCATTGGAGGAGGTCTATATATATATATAGGTATATATATGCCAGAAATCACGTTAGAAGATTTTTTCAGTTCAGACTTTGGAAATTCATCATTCTAAAGAATAACAAGTGTCTGTTCTGTCTTCCTGTGTGTACCTCATCCACCTCCTGCTCCCTCATCCTGCCTCCTTTCTGGGCCTGGCTTCCCTGTCCAGCTAACATCCTCGTGATGTGCTTGCTGCTTCACCTATTGGCTGTTTTCAAATCCAGTGATCATTTTTCATTTCTTTTTTTGCATCTGGCTTGCCTTTTTTTTGTGCTTCCTTCCTGTGGTTTATTTTCTGTTAATTTGTTGATGAAAATGCCAGCCAAAGATACCAATCATTTGAAAAATGGATTTGAAAAAGAAAAATGCCTGTACAGCCACTGCTTTCTCTCCAGCTGTTGTTTGCTTTCACTTGCTGGAAAAATGTCAGGCTTAGAATACAGCTTTACTCTTAAGTTTTTCCAGTCGGGTGATAGCTATGGCTTTTTATTTTCTTTCTCTGCCTTACCCTTTGCCCTGCTTTCCTGGATTCTTTTAATCACACTTTTCATAGCAGATAGTTTGTCCAAATCCCTGTTTGTACGTCACATGCAGATGTGCTGTGTACATGCCAAAAGAACAGTCTTTTCTCAGAATGCGAGACTGGAAATCCAAAGGCCTGTGATTTGGTCTCACCTTTGCAATAACTGGTATGATTTTTTTGAACAAATCCTATGGGCCTAATTTTTCCAAAATTAGTTGCTGATTTTTAACCTCTCAGAAGCCTTTTCCTTCAATCTTGAGAGCCTGCAGTTTACCAGGAGTTTGTGGAAGAACAGGAAGAAATCTGATGGTGTCAGAAATTTAGATAAAGTGATGCTGAAAGCTGACATCCAAATTAGGACATAATTAATCTGTTATATTTTACAGAAGTTGTGCTGATTTTCCATCCCTAGGTAGAGGAAGAGAATCTACTTAAAATTGTGTGGCATAACTTTCAGTCTCTGGCATTCCGATTTGTCGAAGATACATGTTTTCGCCAATTCATAGCTTAGCAGTTTAGGGTCAAAGCAAAAGTTGGTAGCAGACAGAAAATTCCACTAATTAATTTCTCTTGGCTTGTATTCTGAGCCAACTTTTATTTGCAATAGAAAGCCTTTTTAATATGTTTCAAGATTTCATACAGTAGCGCTTAAAATCGAGACATTGCAGTGTACCCTGTGGAGATTGCCTCTACACTGTTTGGCAGGTCGGGGAGAACAACTGGTGCATGGCAACATAGTGCTATAACTTCATAACCGCAATTGAAACACAGCGATAGATACTTAATAGAAGATGATCTGAGTTTTGTAGCTAACTTAAAATGTTTTTCACTTGTTACGTGGTTTTCAATTCAGTCCTTTAGGATGTTTGAGAATAAACAAATCTGAAGAGAAGTTTGTGTTTTCTGTTCAGGAGAAGCTTTGCAGCAGGAGCGTCATGATTCCTGGGTAAAAATGAAGTTTAAATGGCAACAATTAAGCTTGCTTTCTTTTCATGCTTTGTATCATTTGTTTTTCTCATAGAAAATACGTGCGCTGGAACCAGAAGGCAGCTTGAAAATGGACTCGATTCTTGTGAAGGCAGATGCTGCTCTTCGCAGCATCGGTGAGGATAAGAAGCATGAGGTACTATCTAAACTGAAAGACATTAAAGCCTTGTGGGAGGAGACAGCCATATACATTACTCACTGTCACAGGTAAGACAAAGGTACTCTGCACAAGACTGCTATTTGGTGTGTTGAGGCAGTTGTCTCATCCATTGGTTTCACAAAGTGCTTCTTGCCTTTCTCTGCTGGGTGGATTGTAGATGTCAATCACTGCTAATCCCAGTCCCATGAGCGTGGGGAGAGAGGGTCTGTGGGACCTCAGTGCTCTCTGCCTTCACAGCCAGCCCACCTCATGGTCTTGAATGATAAGTGTGGCCAAGCACAGGAACCTTGTACAGGAGATTTCCTCCCCAGAGCCCGGAGGACCTGGGAAGTGAATCTGGACCCTCTGAAGACAGAGCAGCTTAAAATTGCTGAGAACCTTGTCCTTTGCTTTGAAGGCCTGTTGAGCTTGCCAGTGGCAACTGCTCCCGTCATAATTTCATCTAACTCGTCTCTCTTGCTCTCTCCAACAGCCGTATTGAGTGGGTCTGGCTGCACTGGAGTGAGTACCTGAAAGCCCAAGATGAGTTTCATGCATGGATTCACAACATGAAGGTGACCTTGGAGCCTGACATTGAATTGCAGCTTGGCTTAAAGGAGAAGCAGTGGCAACTGAGCCATGCTCAGGTTCTGCTGAATGATGTTTTAAATCAATCAGTCCTGCTGGAAAGGCTGCTAGAGGAAGCTGCTTCCTTGTTCAGCAGGATAGGTGACCCCAGCGTTGATGAGGATGTTCAGAAGAAAATGAGGATGGAATACGAAGGAATCAGGGAAGAAGCTCAGGTACACCTATAAAGAGTGGGAGAAGTTCAGATTTCATCAATATACAGTATTGTTTGCTACCTGCTTCTTGAGTGATGGGGCTTACCTGGTAGGACTGCAAAAAGAAACAGAGCTGAGGATCCCTGTTCTTTCAGTCAGTGGACTGTTTACAACAGTCATCATGTCCCAAGATAAGCTGTTAATTGGGATGCTCTGACACTGTGCTTTATAGTATGTTGTTGTAAAGTAACTGCAAGCTGCTCGCTGTGACCTAGTAAATATTGGTTTAGGTCATCCCTGTATAAAGTTTGAACTGTTCCTCATCTTTCAGCACATTAGTGATCCTTGTATAACCAGATGCAAAGTACCCATCCCCGAAGCCAGGGAGTATTATATGCATGTGCCCTTGGAGGAAGTAGCATTAGTCCAGATCTAGAGCTGCACTCCCTGCCTGCATAAGTGGGAAACACAGAGGTGGGAGTCAGCTGTGGCCCAACACTGAGCTCAACTAGCCATTTCCAGTATCCGAACAATTTTCACTGCACACAGATACCAATTCTTGCCTGATGCTAGTCTTCCAGCTTGAACAGTTGTTAGATAGGCTGGTGTAGGACATACTAGTTCATCTTTCAGTGCCAGTGATTTCCTTTACCCTATTCCTGGGTAAAGATTTCAGATAAGGCTCATATTCAGTTCTAAACCGAAGATCAAGACAGGATTGGACCATGTTGCACAGCTGAGGAGCAGACTTCTGCAGGTGGGCAGAAGAATTCAGTTTCTTACTAGCCTGTATCAACAGAAATACTAAAAGGGATATTTGAAGTATATATAGACACATCTATCCCAAGCATATAGAGATTAAAATCTAGTCTTTGTCTCACAGTGGCTTCCAGGAATTCCATAGGCTGGAATTACCTGGTGCAAATACAAATAATTTTCATTGCATTGGCTCTGCTATCTGCTTCTGTCATAATGTTGCTTTCTCTTTGTTCCCACACCTACACCCCAGCCCAGAACTGGAGCCTGACAGTGATGTATGCTTTCTCCCCTCCGGGTGCTGTCATACAAAGTTAACTTCAGATCACACTGGAAGAGCAACAACATTGGGATGCTCAGGCTATTGCTCTGCTTGCTCTACAGATACTTTTTCTGTTTAAAACAAAAAAACATCCAAAACCCCAAAACAATGAAAAATCCGCCTAGCTGACACCTTTTGTGAGCATGAAATTCAGATTTTTTTAGCCATAAAGATAAAACTGCTGCTAATAAGTCTCTCCAAAGAACAGAGCATATTTGGAAATTCTGTAACTGCTGCTGCTACAGAGAAGCTGTAAAGCCACAAACAGACTTGCGCCTTAATGTTGATTACTTATTTTTGAAGGTAGATCTCTTCATTACAAGGTGACTGGATTTACGAATAAGAAAGTTCCTGGGAATTCAGGTGTTGTCTACATAGGCTGGGATTTAAAATTCTCATTCACTCCCTTCTAACCAAGATTTGTCTTTGGTTTTGAAGCAGGAGACAGTCATTAGCTATTTTAATAAGGCAGTTCTTTCAAACAAGTCATTTGAATACTCAAAGCCAAAATGTGACCTCTCTGAGACTGGTTTTACATAGTGTAATTTCTCTAACTGACTTGGATACATGCTGGTGTAAACGAGATCAGGAAGTGGCTCATAGTACGTAGATAAAATATGTCTTTATGTCTCCAGCCAACTGAGATGCTAGAAAAAGCTTTTCCTTGGCATTGGTTACAAATACCACATTTCATAGAAGGATGGAGTGAGATAATCCAGCTAAGAAATCCCTCTTTCAGGAGGTATGGAACAAAAAAGGGAGTTGGGAAACCTTGGATTTTGCAGCTGAATTAAATGCAGAGTTCGTTAGCTAATGCCAAGGTTACAGGCACCTTGGGAGTCGTGTTGGAAAGTATAACGGTAGTTAGAGAAACCCTGCCACCTTTTCCAAGGGCAGGGAGGAATGAATGAAAGAGATGCAGAAGCTGTAAGGGGATTGCTCTGGCCCCTCGCATGATGAGACGCCAGGCTAAATGTGAGCTGCAGATGCCAGCTGAATGCCTGAGCTGCCTGCCAGAGGAGGCTCACTCATGTTTGTAGATTACACTTGTGTTTGAAGAGCATTTTTAGATCCTGTGCAGTTGTGCAGCTCTATCAGAAGGCAAGCTCTTAGACAGTGTTTCTTAAATGGTTTGCCTGTGACATTGCTTTTCTGGTATGAGCAAATGGTGGGCTTTTTTTTTCTTTCTTAGCGCTAACGTGTCCTTATCATTCCCAAATTTTAAAAGCACATAATCTTCTTTTAATTACATTGACAGGGTTATTTTTAGATTTGGCAGCCATTTCCTATGTGCTTTCCCTTGCCTAGTAAGAACAAGAATTAATGGGCACAAACTTGAAAATAGGAAGTTCCATCTAAACCATGAGGAGGGACTTCTTTACTTTGAGGGTGGCAGAGCACTGGCACAGGCTGCCCAGAGAGGTGGTGGAGTCTCCCATACTGAAGACATTCAAAACCCGCCTGGATGCCGTCCTCTGCAACCTGCTGTAGGTGACCCTGCTCTGGCAGGGGGCTTGGACTAGATGATTTCCAGAGGTCTCTTCCAACCCTGACCATTCTGTGATTCTGTAAAATAGCAATATGCGGAGGTAGATGGTTGTGGCTTTTAGCATAAATGATGACTGAAAATGGTAAGAAAAGTTATGATATACAGTATGTTGATATTTAGTCAAATATATCAAATATGTCTGAGCACATCAAATAAATTTCAGTCCATGTTGTCTTTGTTAACTTAAACCTAGATATTTATAATGCCAACCACCACGTACCCTAGAGCTAAGACTAAAAGCACCAGGAAGGGCTACGGCAACTTTCTGGGCTCTACTTAAGATGCCTCAATGGGATTTAAAGCAGGCACTTCCTTTACGTGCTCTAGATGGCCTTCCAGAGGAGGCTGGTTTGCCTTTGCTGTCTGTAAGGAGAGCTTAGGGGAGAGGGTTTCCTACGCCTCCGTCCACCCTCCATGAGTACGTGCCCAGGCTGAGCATATCCTGCCCAGACACATCTCTTCCTCTGCAGCCAATGGCAAACCCATTGCTTTCCTGTCCATGCTCTTACTCTTTCCAGGGCCATGTCCTTGCTTATTGTCTCCTCACATTAACCAAGCGCATGTGGAGACGGAGTTTAACACCGTCCTGCTCCTCGAACAGCTAACCTAACAGAAGCAAGTGATACCATATTTTCCATCATTATCAAGTTTCCCTGTCTAACCTCGGGGGGGGGGGGGGGGGCTCAGCCACCTCTTGGTAAGCCTTCTGTTTGACAGCTAGCACAGTCTGTCCAGAACCATGGCATCTCTTCCTTGACCTCATAGACCAGCAGGAGTATCCAAATTATGCGATCCTTTGTTTTGGCTGAATAGCCTGGCCAGGGGTGGGTCATTTTGACTTCCTTTTTAACCCTCTATATATTAGACTTCTGAGTTTAATAATAGCTCCACTTTGTTTTTCTGTCTTGCTTCCTTTGGAGCTTTTGTCAGTGCAACAAATCAGCCTAATTCCCTGGAATCAATAAGCTTGGCCTCACTTGTTTCACTTTAATGTTTGGCCCATTTACACTGCTATAAGATTGTATTCTTCAAGTCTCTAACTTGAGGTCAAGGTGAGAATCGTTTAACCTGTATGCACCACTGTGGATTTAAGAATCAAGGCAAGGTGATTTAGCAAACAAGTGAGGTGTTCTGCAGGATACATCTTGGCCACAAAAGTCTGCAGTCATAATTCTGCTTTTTGGTCTCATCCAAACCCATGTTTGCATAGGAAGTGCTATTAAAGGCCCTGCAGCATTTCATCCTCCATGGGAAGCAGTTGTCCCTTCACTGTCACTTTTTTGTCCCAAAGCAAGTCAGCTAACTTTAGGGGAGTCACTCTTGATTTGCACAAGTCAGCAGAGATTGCAGTGGCAGTATGGAAAACACAGACTGGTGTGGTGCTGCCTGGAGAGTGGTGGCTTTGTACTGCACCGTGGGCATAACCTGTCCCAAAGGTGAAGGGCAAAGTCCCAGAGGGACCACCACCCCACAACACATAGGAGATCCCATGGTGACTGATGCTTATGCCAGCCTTCTGCTGGCCTGGCTGGAGAAAGGCTGTCGGTGTGGCCATGGCCCACTGCCACCTCAGGTTGGTTGATGGCTGTGGGGGCATGCCCAGAGCCTCACAGAGAGGAGAAACACAGAGGGGACTTTGAAACTCTGCCCACCATTGCAGCTATCACCCCGCTCTCCGTGGAGGGCAGCTGGGATCAAGCTCTGCTCAGAGTCACAAGATGTGTCCCGTATTTCATTTTGAAACTCAGTCTGTGACAGCAGAGCCTTTCCACGGTGCTGCCAGTGCTAGATGGATTGCACAAGGAGCAATTTTTTTTCTAATTTAACTATAGTGTACCTCAATTGCTCTCCATGCCAACTGGTGAAGGGCATGAAAAAATTAGTCTGATTTTGTAGGAAATAATACTTAGGTTGGATATTATTTTAGTGAAACAAGAAAAACAGGATCCCTCATGATTTGTGTAAAATTTCCCTCAGCAAGGTCTAAACTTCAGCTGACAAACAAGGGTAGTCAGAGCAAATGTGACTCTGCTTTGTGATGGGTGCCAGACTGGATGGGTGGGGAGCAACTAATGATGTGCATGTTCTTGTAGGAGCAGGGATTGTTGGGTATAGAGTGCACACGCAGTAGCTTGGAAAATGAAGCCTGCTTCCCATAGGCTTAAATTTGCTTTCAGGGTCTGCAGTACCACAACAGGATAGTTTGTGATCTGCTAATTGAGTAAGCATGAAAGTTCCCGGGCTATATGATATTGGATGCCTTGAAGTTGACAGTCACTTTCTGTACAGCCTGTTGAAGTAATGAACACTTTGAAACAATTTGCATGCCCCAAGCACAGTCTTTCCTACTATCATTTTGACAGATGGGCAAATTCAGTCTGTTGTGCACTCATGTTTGTTTTTAACCAGCATGAGGAACATAACTGCTTGTCTCCCAAAGTCAAAACCAGAATCAGTCTCCTGTCTCTTTTCTTTTTCTAATGAGAGAATAGGAAGGACCTGGGGGTGTTGGTCGACAGCCGGATGAGTATGACCCAGCAGCGTGCCCAGGTGGCCAAGAAGGCCAACAGCATCCTGGCTTGTAGTAGAAAAAGTGTGGCCAGCAGGACTAGGGAAGTGATTGTTCCCTGGTACACAGCACTGGTGAGGCCTCACCTCGTGTACTGTGTTTAGTTTTGGGCCCCTCGCTACAGGAAAGACATTGAGGTGCTGGAGTGTGTCCAGAGAAGAGCAAGAATGCTTGGTGAGGGGTCGAGAGCACAAGTCTTGTGAGGGGTGGCTGAGGGAACTGGGGTTGTTTAGCCTGGAGAAAAGGAGGCTGAGGGCAGACCTTATTGCTCTCTACAACTACCTGAAAGGAGCTTGTAGAGAGGTGGGGATTGGTCTCTTCTCCCAGGCAACAGGTGATAGAACACGAGGAGATGGCCTCGAGTTGTGCCAGGGGAGGTTTAGGATGGATATTAGGAAAAAATTCTTAACCAAAAGGGTTGTCAATCATTGGAACAGGCTGCCCAGGGCAGTGGTTGAGTCACCGTCCCTGGAGGTGTGTAAAAGACGGGTAGACGTGGTGCTGAGGGACATGGTTTAGTGGTGGTTTGGGCAGTGTTAGGTTGACGGTTGGACTTGCTAATATTAAAGGTTCCTTCCAACCAATTCTATGATTCTATTTTATGAGTCTAAGTTTTGGAAAGGGGAGGCTAGAAATTCACCTGAGAGGACTTTGCAGTTTGTCTCCTCGGAGACTAGCCCTTGAGAGCCTGCAGCATGACCCAGATGAGGACAAGCCTTTATGCCCTTTTGTGTCCTGTTTCTTGAGGTGAACTGTGAATTCCTGCGGAGGCCAACTGCTATCGGGGCTCATGGAAAGGGACTCTTGTTTATAAATTCTGGGTTAGTGTAAAAGAAAAAGAGCCAGATAAGCACTGTCCTCATGACTTCTGATGTTTCTTGTTACAGAGCAGAGTGAAACTGCTTGAAAAGATAACCAAGGAACATGAACAGTACAGCACTAACGTCAACCAGTTTCAATCGTGGCTGAACGGTGTGACAGAAAGATTAAACTGCTGCATTGGAGAAACAACCAAGTCTTCGGCAGAGGACAAGTTAAAGGCACTGAAGGTCCTTAATATAATTCTAACAAAGAGCTAGGATTGTGTGTTCTTCATGCCTGTATATGTTTCTCAAACCACACAAGGGTGTACTTGAGAAAAGAATTACACAAACAAAATAAGGTGGTGATTGTAACATAGTCTAGAAAAGAGTTGTATCAGGTCCTAAAACTGTTAGTTTTAGTTGGTTCTCCCAACTGTGGCATGAGTCACAGGCTGGTCTGTTTTGTTTTTCTTAAAGCTTGATCTCCTCCAGTTATGTGATTCTTTGAGAATCTTGCCCTTTAAACTTGTTTAAATTAATTGTATTTGGCAAACGTAATCCAAATAGAGCCTGAAGGCTCACAGGTTTTGAGAGTTTAGAGTTGGTGATAAAAATACCAGTCTTGAGAACAGTATTCAATATTTTGGTGCCACTGCTTAAACTGTTTATTTTTAAATCTCTGAGAGATCTGACTATTAGTATTTCTTAGAGCCTGCAGCTTCTGTTTTCTTTGTTATGGACCTCATGTGACAAGCATTTATGAAAATCAAGCCAGTATTTTCAGAATTGTGGCAGTTAGTATGACTCAGAAGGCAGTCAGATGACCAATCCTGTCTTCTGGTCACTTGAAAAAAGACATACTTTGAAATAGGAAGTGAAGAACAAAATATGTACAACTAGGAGAGGAGGTCTTTTTTTCCTAATGCTTGCAGCTTTTTTTCCAACTTAGCATTCCTGCAGCTAATCTTCTGTTTAACTCTTTTCTGCAGGAAATTGCCAAAAACATTAAGAGCGGTAGAAAGAAATGGAAGCACCTTGAAAATCAGTGTGCAGAGGTGATTCAGAATACTTCCCCGCTCGGCGCTGAGAGAATGAAGGATGAACTCGAAGAACTAAGAAAAGCCTTGGAGGCATTGAAACTGCTGAGTAGTGAGGAGGAGGAGAGACTGCTCAAGATCCAACAGTCAGAAAGCACCTATGAGTCCCAAGCCAGACAATTAGAAGCAGATGTCCAGGAGCTGAGAAAAGATCTACAGAGACTAGAAAATTATCTGGACCCTGGGGAAGGGGAAATGACTGAAGATGAGTTTGTAACTCTGTGGAGAAAATGCAATGTAAGTTGTTACCCTTGGTATGCCTAGGACCAGCAGGATAAAGTGCAGTCATAGATTGAACGTGAATAGTCATTTCCAACAGGTGCCTGTCCCATTGGTTAAAGGTGACAAGGAAAGAGTACGAGTGTGTATGAAACAGACTGAGGAAAATCTGAATGGTAACAGTGGACTCAACTATTCTAACCTGTCTCTCCCTCTGCACAGAGGGAACAAGATTGGAGGATGTATTTGTGTCTCGAGTTCAAAGGGCTTGCACAATACAGAGCAAACAACACAATTTGGTGTACTTAAAAAGAAGCAGAAAAATAATGCTTCACTGTATATACAAATACATACGTACACACACACATATTCATACAGATACACATATTTCTGGGGTATTTGGTGACACCATTTCTATATTATATCCTTAATCCATGTAAGGTGGATACCTGTCATCCTCTACCATCAAACACATCTTCATTCCTAGGAAGAAGTCCCAAGTTTGTAGCAATTCAGTATTTACACCAAAATCAATCTGTTGCAAAAACGAGTGGAAAAAGTTTGTTGCACACACAATAGATAAGAATTTTTACCATTCATTTCCTCTTGAGGATTTTTTTTGCATTTATTATCTCTTCTCATAATGCCTTTCATCGCTATTTGTATGTCTAGAACTCATCAGGGCTAGCTGGGAAAAGTATATGCAAAAAGGATCCACAAAATACAGACTGATTCAATCCAGCTACATTTACATGGGTTTTGTTGTTTTTGTTTCCCCATGTCGCCCTAGAATTAACATTCTGTATATGTGAGTCTTTGAGAAAGATCTGTTTGTGCAAACAGATGCAGTTAAGGCTGCTCAAAAAATGCATCTTATGTTATATACTGCAGTCAGTGAACTGAAACTGGGCCCATTTGTGATTCACTCTGTTCAAACTGAACTTTGCAGATCAGATGCCTGCAGAGGCTAGGCAGTGGGAGGAGAGGAGAGAGAGTCTGCAGGAACAAAACTGTTCCTGGGAATGTTTTGTGCTTTAGGAAGGCCCTTATTTCTTACAACCAAGAAAAAAGGTAGCAGAAAGGGGACTTGTGAATACCCTGAGAGACAGCCTTATCTCTTCATTTCATGTGCCAGACACTACATAAGATGTGATCTGTTCCTTATTTATATGTTTAAGGCAACGAGAGCAGCTCTGGCTGCAGAAGAGTCCACGGTTGAGAGGCTGAAGGCTCAGCTTAAGGAACTGCTACGGTTTTCCCAAGATGTGCAGCCACACGCTGAGAGTGTTGTCTCTGCAATACAGCAGTATGAAAGGTAGTATCTTCTCTCAGACACTGAAGGGATTAACAGGGGCCTAAGAAAAAAGTGATATGCCATCCGATTGTAAGTGATGGGTAGAAAAGAAAGGATGTTGCTAATTACGTCCGCCTCCACATTTCAGTAAACCTGCAATTTTAGCCGTTTGCTGGGAGCTGTAGGCTGCTGGCCATTTTCAAGCAATGATCTTGCATCATTAATGTTGTGTATGGTTCAAAGAAAATTAGATTGTTGGCAGCTAATTTGATCTTCTTAGCATTTTATAATAATAATTTATGTATTTTGCTTGCCTTTCATGACAGCAACTAGAAAATCAGGACAGGAGCTGTAGTAGTAAATGGTTCAGAAGAATTATGGCCCTCCCTTGTTGAGTTTGTTGTGGTGACTCATCGGCCTTAGCAATTACTTGGCAGAGCTTATTCCCCTTCTCCTGGTGGCATACATGCATGATTCCTGTTTTCAACTTGCCTTGGGTTGGAAACTCTGAAAGTTTAGCCTCTCCCCAGCCTTCAGTGTTTCCGTTTCCAGGCTGCCTGGAATCAGGAAGTAAAGAAGCTGCAGCAAATTTTGCAAACTAGAAGAAAGGATCTTTTTTTTAAGGAAAAAGAAAGGTCAGTTGTTTTACTGTATCCAAGCTTATCTTCCTCTGTCCCATGCACAGTATGCTGTCCTGCTGGAAGGGTTATAGGTCATAATCGGAAAGGATTTCAGTTTAAAAACTAACAAGTAAACGATGTCGAAAGAGCAGCAGAGACGGCCGGGGACTTGCCTCTGAGTAGAAAATGGCAGCTGCTCTTTTGCCAGCTTCTCTCCAAAGCTTCTTTGCGAAGCCTGGCAGCTTCATGCTGAGCCTGGCAGGGGCAGCAGAGCAAATGGCAAAGGACATGTAATATCAGAACTTTCTATTTATGGAGCTTTTGGCCTCTGCAGGCTTGCCTTTGTTTAGCTCCGTAACATCGCAGTGACACAGGTATGATTATTGTTTCTGTTTTTATAGAAAGGCAGTGTTAATCTTGATTGGCATTGCTCCTGCCTGTCTTGTGAATTTGCAGGATACTGTTCTCATATGAACTTATAGTTTGGGCTGCATTCTGCCACATCAAATAGGATTCTGCAAACTGGGAGGTCAGGAAAGCTGAGAAAAACAGGAGGCAGCTGCATGGGGTGTGTCACTGCTAGGCCTTGTTACTCAGCTGCATTTTGGATAAGCCTTTCTAAGAGAAGCCTGGATATTTAATGAATGTGTGCTGGTTTTATTTTCTTTTTTCAATATATATGTACACATACATATATAGCTGTGCATGCGTATGTATACATATATATAAATACAAAGCTTTTATCAAAATCACCTACATATATTAATATAAATACAAGTGGTTCTGCAAAATTTTAAACATTTATATCTAAAAAAAATATGTATTTTCCTCTTTTTATAGGTAACATAAGGTGATCAAAGATTTCTTAATGTAATTTTTTAAAGGAACAAAGATTTGGTAATATGTAAAACAATACAGGCAACTGCAGTTAAATTCTAGACACTCCTGGGTTGTTCCTCGCATCAGTTGTGGAGACTGCTCCGATAATAAAATTTGTTAAATCACGCTGGTGATAGCAGCCAAGAAAGATCACATACAAGGGGAGACTGCTGGCTGCTAGAAAGGCAAAGTAATTCCTAATACACAGTTGCACAAGAGACAAATGTGTCTTAGGGCGTCTAAATAAAGTTTTGTCGGATGTCTGTGACTGGCAGAACAGCTGTCAGTGTGCAGCACCGGGCTCAGACAGTAAAAGAGACTGAGGCTTTTGTGTTGGATACAGTTTACACATGAGTATTGTGTCAATTCATGCCTGATGAATAGGATGTTTGGACTTGGATTTCTTCGTAATCCTTCCCTCGGCTGTCACTTTATCCTTGCAGTGTTAGAGGCAAGACGACTAAAATGAGCATCAATACAGAAACCGAGCTGAGAAGACTCTTCCAAAATCCCCTGCAAGATTTTGGACAGTGGAAGCCATCAGTCCAGATGCTTCTGGAGACTCCGGAGCCAGCGCTGGCTCACATTGAGGTAGCAAACCTGTTACTAAGTTCAGAAACTGATACTTGGTTTGTGTTTGCCCAAGCTGTGCCAGCAGCTGCCTGCACACAGCTGCCGGACAGCAGCAGCTGGAAGGGCCTTTCCTGTACGGTGGGAAACCCCACAGTATGGAGGCCAATACGTGACTCTAGCTGTAGCAGAATGTCTCCTTTTCTGCGCTTCGGTTCGTTAGCTGGAGTTGTCAACTGAATAGGATAAATTAAAGTGCTAGATGTCTTTAGCAATGATGATAATGTTGTTTAGCATTAGCCCAAATCCCCGTGCATGGGAAGTTTGTGGACTCTGTTAAGAACTGTGTAGTCATACAGTTGTAGGATTAAAATGCATGATTTCTGCATGTGCCCAGGAAGGTGTTTGTTACTTTGTCATCCCTGTGATCTCCAGAATAAATGTGCCTGTGAACAGGGATGGAGTTTGTCCTTGGGATGAGCATTCAAGCTGTCCTTTCTGTTGGTTGTTTAGGCCTCTCCTCTGCACAGACAACTCTTTCCATAGTACAGCTTTCCTCTATTTCTGTTCACAAAATGGATGCAGCCCTGGTGCTTCTAACATTATCAGGAAGACTTTTCCTTTAACTGGGCACTGTCCAGGTACCTTCTGTTACCCCTTGTCGGCCCAGCATGCTGTTTTTACCTGACTTTGTGGTACTGCTTTTGTTGTGTGACTTGTGTGAGAATAATATGGTTATATGATTTTGATTTTGATTTTTTTGGTACGATTTTCACTGGAAGAATTTTTTTTCTTTAGGCTGCTCTAGCTGAAAGCTCCCAGTTCAAAGAGAAGTTCATGACGTTACAGCTGAAGAAAGATTTGCTAAACAATATCCTTGGTGAGGAAAAAGCAAAGTCGTTCCTGCAAGAAGTAGCTGAAGCTTCAAAGGAGAGAGAAATTCTACACAAAAGTCTGCTGCAGAGCAAGAGCAAACTCCAGGTGAGCTTCAAAGCCCGTATACAATCTTTGCCTGTGACAAAGATGATGATCAATCTTTTACTAAGCCAGTTTTATAGCTATAAATTTATTAATAACCAGCTGTGCCCAATCCATTTTTCAAAGTTGATCAAATATTCAAATAAATTTGTGGTCTGTTGCACAGCATAGCTTGGTGTTTGTTCTGAGTATGAAAAAGACATTGACAAAAGATAATGCCAAGGGATATATGTTGAATGCTGGATTTTTTTTTTCTTCTTCTTTCTCCGTCTAGAATTTGATATCGCAACATAAGGACTTTGATGCTGGTTTTGCACCTTTGCAGAAAAAATTGTCTGCCATCAAAGCCAAATTAGATCTGGAGAAGGAACCACGACCTGACCTCTTGGGTAAAAAGACACAACTCCAGAGACTCCAGGTACATTACAGTAATGTTTGACCATGATATCTTCAGTTAATTGTGGTCCTGTTTGTTCATATTTTATTAGCATAAGGAATTCGGTCCTTGTCCCCTCAATGGATTGTGTGTTAGATAATTTTGTTTGGTCCAGTTTATAGCATGGAGTAAATGAAACTGAAGCAATGCAGCTGAAGAACTGACAGAGTGGGCTTGGGGGAAGAAACAAGCAGCTGGAAGATGTTGGTGCCACACCTCGGGCTAGTTTTTCTGCTAAAAAAATGTATCCTGATACTTCCAACTGGGAGTGAAACTGCACAAGCTAACCTGAGCCAATATAACACTCTCCAAAAGCAGGGAGTTCCCATTGTCGCACCTTCTTCTGCATCCTCCCCTTCCTGCTCTTTACCTTGTCACGGCTTTCACACGTGCTAGATTTACTCCACGGGCTGATTCAGCTGGCCAAGATAAGAAAAAAATAATCAACAGAAAAAAAAATAATTTTCCAATTGGTTAGTGTTTTGAACTGGTTCAGCAAAGGGTACAACATGCAGTAGAGCCTGCTCAAAGCATGCAGTGGGGCTACATAGCTGGGAGAGCAGAGAGAAGAGCAGGAGGGAAGAGAGGGGATGTCACTCTTCCTTTTCACCATGGTGAGCTATGGTGATTCAGCTCTACAGTGCCACTTCACCCTTTGTGACCACAGGGGTGTTATCACCATAGTTCTTTGTAGTACTTAGCTGATTATACTAGGTCTCCTCTGGCAGCTTCTCAGCAACTTATCTTCTTTGTTATCAACTGGTAACATGTAAGGACATCCAACCGTTTATTTCAGAAACATTTACTCCTGGAGATCAAAACAATTAATTTTCTTAGATATAGTGATTGTTCCTGTTTTTTTGTCCTAACACTGTGAAATGAAGCTACCTCTAGTGTGTGTTTTGCAGAGGTCCATGCCACATCTAGCACTTTACTGATACAGAATCTGTCATTTGCTCTGCAGATGATCCGAGATGACTTGGCGGAGCTTGCGATTCAAATGGAGGCAGTAGAGAAGCTTGTTCAGTCAAATACCACACACAAGCATGAAATGAACCAACTTTCATCTGACTCTCAGGCCCTGAAGAGGTCATTGGAGGTAACATAAGGAAGAGGTTTTAGTTGCCTGAGGAGTTATCAGTTGCCACTATTTGGAAATATTAAAAAAATATTTGAGCGTATGAGATTATATGCTTTGAGTGACAGAAATTTTCATTTCAGGGAAAGAAGGCACTGAATTCTTGATAACTCTTCCAGGATTCTCTGATTATCTGTAGTGTGATTTCCCTTTGGGATAAATTACCATCCACACAGATTTTATATCTATATAAATTATTTCTGGAGTGGGCCTGAGATTTCTGACCAAAAGACCTCAAGATTATATTATGGAGGTGCTGGGACATCTTCACGGACTCCTGGATAGTGGTTTTGTACCAAACTGTTTGGGTTTTTATAGCTTTGTGGCCTAAAAGTTAATGAGAGAAAAGTGTTGCCATTGCATAGGTACTTGTTTTGACCTATAAAGGACCTTCCAAAGCAGTCTCAGAAGAGGAGCTTGTAAAATTACCTTAGTTACGCAGGTCACCATAGAAATCACAGAATCACAGAATAGTCAGGGTTGGAAGGGACCTCTGGAGATCATCTAGTCCAACCCCCCCGCCAGAGCAGGGTCACCTACAACAGGTTGCACAGGACAGCGTCCAGGCGGGTTTTGAATGTCTCCAGAGTGGGAGACTCCACAACCTCTCTGGGCAGCCTGTTCCAGTGCTCCACCACCCTCAAAGTAAAGAAGTTCCTCCTCATGTTAAGATGGAACTTCCTATGTTCAAGCTTGTGCCCATTACCCCTCGTCCTATCAATGGGCACCACTGAAAAAAGACTGCTCCCATCCCCCTGGCATCCTCCCTTCAAGTATTTGAAAGCATTAACAAGATCCCCCCTCAATCTTCTTTTCTCCAGACTAAAGAGACCCAAATCCCTCAGCCTCTCCTCATATGAAAGATGTTCCAATCCCCTAATCATCTTTGTAGCCCTTTGCTGGACCCTCTCCAGCAGATCCCTGTCCTTCTTGAACTGGGGAGCCCAGAACTGGACGCAGTATTCCAGATGCGGCCTCACCAGGGCAGAGTAGAGGGGGAGGATGACCTCCCTCGACCTGCTGGCCACACTCCTTTTGATGCACCCCAGGATGCCATTGGCCCTCTTGGCCGCCAGGGCACATTGCTGGCTCATGGTCATCCTGTTGTCCACCAGGACTCCCAGGTCCCTTTCCACAGAGCTGCTCTCCAGGAGGTCGGCCCCCAACCTGTACTGATGCATGGGGTTATTCCTCCCCAGATGCAGTACCCTACATTTACCCTTGTTGAATTTCATTAAGTTCCTCTCTGCCCAACTCTCCAGCCTATCCAGGTCACGCTGTAAGGCAGCACAGCCTTCTGGCGTATCAGCCACTCCTCCCAGTTTAGTGTCATCAGCAAACTTGCTGATGGTACACTCTATCCCTTCGTCCAGATCATCGATGAATATATTGAACAGGACTGGACCCAGTACTGACCCTTGAGGGACACCACTTGTTACTGACCTCCAACTAGACTCTGCACCACTAACCACAACCCTCTGAGCTCTATCTGCTAGCCAGTTCTCAATCCACCCCACTGTCCATCCATCTATCCCACACTTCCTAAGCTTGCCAGTGAGGATGATGTGGGAGACAGTGTCGAAAGCCTTGCCAAAGTCAAGGTAGACAACATCCACTGCCCTCCCCTCATCCACCCATCTAGTGACCTCATCATAGAATGCTATCAGATTAGTCAGACACGACTTCCCCTTAGTGAATCCATGTTGACTACTTCTGATAACCTTCTTTTCATCCAGGTGCTTTGAGATGATACCCAGCACAAGCTGCTCCATCATCTTTCCAGGGATGGAGGTGAGGCTGACCGGCCTGTAGTTTCCCGGGTCATCCTTCTTACCCTTTTTGAAGACTGGAGTGACATTGGCTATCCTCCAGTCCTCAGGCACCTCACCTGTCCTCCAGGACCTTTCAAAGATGATGGAGAGCAGCCCAGCAATGACTTCCCCCAGCTCCCTCAGCACTCGAGGGTGCATCCCATCAGGCCCCATGGATTTGTGCATATCTAGTTTGTCTAACTGATCTCTAACTTGCTCCTCATCAACCAAGGGAAAGTCTTGCTTCCTCCAGACTTTCTCTGTTATCTGCAAAGTCTGTGTTTCCCGAGGACTAAAGCGCTACCCTAATACGCACTGTGAAATTCTAGGTTCAGTCTCAATAATCTCATTTATCGCTGAAGTGGACTTTTGCCAAAATAGTCTGTACAGTCATTTCTGATTCAGGGAGTACAAGATGTATTTAATATTGACTAGGGTATTAAAAAACCCAAACGTATTCTTTATTCGGTTTCAGCTGAACAGGAAGGGAGCTATTCTAGTGCTTAATGCCTCCCCCATGTGGTTGAATTCAGGCCTGCAGGAGCTTGTAGATGTTTTCTATGCCACTGATGCTAAAGGACAAATTTTTCTTCTGTCACATTAACAACTGTTTTTTTTTTCCTTCTTGCCCATGAGATTCTGTGCCAGTAGTCAGAGTGTTAGCTCCAGTAATGAAACTTCTTTTTGTCTGTGTTTAGTTGCTGACATTTTTATCATTTGTAGATGATGATACAGCAGAGTGAAGAGCACGTTCAGAAGCATTGGGCGTATAATGACAAACTCTCTGACCTCCAGCAGTGGATCACAGTTACCACAGAGAAGATTGACTCCTACCAGGATGCTGATGGAGAGCAGAACACTGAGGGCAGGGTGGCAGACCTTGAGGTGAGAAAAGCATCTTAGTGTAAGAAGTTAATTATTCACTTTGCAGCATTCAGACATTAAGGACGGGGGTTTCTAGTGAGGGTTTCATGGTTGGGGAGGGTAATGATGGTTTGTTCCTCCTGCAATAACTGTTGGTTGCTGTTGCCTCCCTGCTTTGCCCTGTGTCGTGAGATGTGGAGCTAGGTAAAAGACAAGAACAGTGAGAAATGGCTAAGAACTGTTGAGATGGATAAAGTATTATCAAAGGATAGGTGGTTTTAAAAAGAGCTCTTCCTGCCAGGGTGTTCTCTCTGGACAATACCTACCTTTGCCTATACGTACTCATCATTGAACGTTATTACCCTTGTTAGCTGACCTTACACTGTGTTGAGCTGAGCTGTTCCACAGCTGCTAGCTTTTCCCTGTGTAGCAGTATTTTGCATCCTAGATTCACTCTGGCAGGTTACTTTAGCTGGCAGCTTTCGCCTTCATATGGGAAACCAAGATATCTCATGGGAAGGCTACAGAAGGGTGCATTGACAGCTTGCACCCTTTAAGTTTTGCCATCAGCTGTTTGATCTATGTTGGCTCTTTGCAGGAATCCACAGCATATTTTTTTTCCCGCTAGGTATGTTCTAGCTAGTGCCAACAGAACCAGCATAGTCCTGGACTGAACATGGCCTTCAGTCTGACATAGCCTCTGCTTTACCCAGGATACCTAGAAGTAACTGTAAGGACTGTACGTTTCAGAAATGGCTAGCTGAGTTTCCAGATAAGGAGGTCCAGCTGCACCTTGTGGAAGCTCATGGCCAGCTGGTCATGGAGAATTCTTCCCCAGAGGAGACTGCCCATGTCCAGGCAGAGCTGGATCAGCTGAAGGAGTCATGGAGATCACTGAAGGACATGGCAACTGGGTAAGTGTTCATGTACATCTTCCTCATGTCTCTTCAAGGGGATGCTCTTTACAGCTACGTGACCAGACACACTTGATGCTTTATGCTCTGTGCTGTGAAAGTGATCGGCTATGTTACAATGCTAGGAGCAAGATGAGATTTTATTTAATTATTTATAAACTGGAAATCATTACGTTCAAGAAAACCATTGTAGAGAATCTGGGGACCAGAGCAACCTATGAAGCTGCCTTTACCTCACACTTGGAGTAGGCAGTGTCTCTCCTTAGGACACGGCTCACCATGCCAGTCCGTGACAGAGGAAACAGGACATACACTGGGTGACTTCTGCTGTTCTGCCTCACCTTCCCGTTCTCCTTGCTGTCTGGTCTGGAGATACCTCCAAGGAGGCTATATCTGCACTGGGATTTGTGCCTTTTGCAAACCTGCAAGAGTATAAACGGAGCTAAAATCCTCTCTTAGCTGGCAAATGTGAACTTAATTTATTTTGCCCTCACTGTGCAGCGTGAAACTGCTGCTCATATTTGCTAGTCCATATTAAAATTTAATACTATGCTACATGTGTGAATGTATCTGTACATAGTGTCAGAACAGGCATAAAAATGGAATGACTAAATTGAGGAAGGCTTGATTGTACTGCCTGCTGTTACCAGACGGGAAGGTATATTGTCAAGGTAGTAATTTTTGGTCCCTCACTTCCCTGAATAAAAGAAAACAAAACACTTGGAAATGTTAGAACTAGAGGACTGGTGCTGCTTTGAGACACTTGTGTCTTGATCTTATTTTGATAAAAAGATGTTGGAAATAACTTTAATAGCAATAGTGCTAATAATAGTAATAATAGTATGATAATAATAGTGCTATTTCACCAGAGGTGTCCCCTATAGCCCCACCCAAAATGTGGATGTCTCATCACTAGATGGTTCACTGCACTGATGTCTCCGCTTTTGTGTTTTCAAGTCTTCTCAAAAAATGGCAGTTAAATAGACCAGTGGCTGATAAGAAGAAGAAAATAGCCTTTGTGGACAGCAGAGGGATGTCTGGACCTGCCTTCCATCATTTAGATATATATCCGAACCATAAGCAGGTGAGAGGGGGACTCTGTATCTGCTTTTGTATCAGCTTCACAAGAACAATTTTATTGGCTTAATCAGATATTATGGATTACAAAGTTGGAGGTTAAGATCTTGCAATCAGGCCTTCAGAGGAAACATCTGACCTAACAGTAAGGGCTTTTTTGTTTCTGTTGTCCTGTAACCTAGGAGGCAATAGAAGGGCAAAATACAAGCAGCCACTTGAAGCTCCTACACGACTTTGAAGAGTGGTTACAAGGGGAAAACACCAAACTGACCCAAATTCTTGCTGTGACTTCATCTTCCACAGAGGAAACGAAGGCCTGCCAGAGCAAACTAGAGGTTAGTTTTCAGGGGATGAAGATGGAAACAAAGATTGCAGTAAGTGCAAATCCTTTCAGAATTAAAAAAAAAAAAAACAAAACCCCAAAACAACAAACCAAAAAGCTTCCCCCCAAACCAACCAATAAAAAAACCACCCAACCAAAAAAAAACCCACAAAACAACCCCTCAAAAAAAAAGTAACAAAAAAAAAATCCCTCAAACACTACACTGTCTGCTTTAGGGGACTCAGAGACTTTAGAGTAGATGAAGCTCAGAAATTTAGGACAAATATTTCACCCCTTCTACTAAGAAAGGTCTGCCAGAGCTGGAGTAGAGGAAGGAAGGGAGCAGCCTGGCATCTAGCTGTTGGACTGGAAATTTCTGGTGTGGTATGGCAAAGGTTTTCATTAAAAGAAGCTGATTAAAATCAGTGTCAGGTATTTGGCCTCACTCTTTCTCTTTCTGTTGAATATAGCCAGAGGCAATGACAATAGATGCTGTAAGAAATTAAACAAACAGAAATATCCAAGGCTACAGGAGTCCTGCAGATGAGCTGACCCTTTTATTGCGTTTCAGGCCAAAAAAGCGACAACAAAAATAAATGCACCGTTCCAGAGTACGCAGTAGTTTGATTTAGTACCACTGTTCTTTCGAATGCTAGGTTTAAAAAGTGGGGCCTTCTTGAATTCTGAGTTGCTGCTGACCTTGTCTTTGCCTGCAGGAGCTGCAGTCTCGTGTGCCTCATGGTCAGCGCCTCTTTGAGGACCTTCTTCATCTTCATCCCGTCATTGGAAATTCTGAAGATCTGGAGGACCTGCGTTACCGATGGATGCTCTACAAATCTAAACTGAAAGAGTACATGAGATCACCGGTAGGTGACAGCACTCAATTCACAGTTGCTGATCTCTGCCATTGCTCTTTTAGGTTGTTTCATATTGCTAGTCATAATTCAACAGTACGTGTGTGTGTATCTGTTTAGTTAAAACCTCCCTTAGTAAATGCCATCAAAGACAGAAAAAACATAGCCATGTATTTATAAATATAAGCACAAATATTCTTGTATTAAGATAAGAGTTGTGTGCTGTCTTTTTCCCCTTGTAAGCAATGCTCAGAATATTTCTCAGAATCAAAGGTTCAAAACAGAACAACAATTGGCTGTTGTCCAAGATGCACACAGTTGAGGTCTGTGAGATGTTTTTGTGTGTGAATATTTTGGATATTCACCTGTTCTGGTCATATGGATTTCTATTTTTTTGCCCTTTCTCCACCCAATGTTCTCCATTGAATTATCTTGTTAACAGTTGCTGCAGTAGGAATATATTCACTGTTCACTATTTGTGTCTCCTGCTGTGAGACAGAGTGATCAGAGTGATCGCTGACTGAACTGACTCAGAAAGTAACTGTGCCCAGAAGGACCTAGTCCTTTTTGAAACTGTCCTTATGGGCTGAGGATTTGGAATGAAATAAATAGGAGGTATTTTAATGCAAGAACCAAATAATTAAAGAAGTTAGCGAGTTTTTATGTATAAGATATGCTAAGGATGGCACAATTCATCCCCATATGTGAGATATTCCAGGGCACGCTAAAGATATTCTCATGTTCTTAGTGTAAGCATACATAATTATTAATTAATATTTTTCTGTTTTAACTGCTTACATTATGTGTTCATCTTTAAGATACTATAATCGAAGGGTTAGACTTTACAGGTGTGCATTTGGTACTTTCTGTATGCAAGTGCTTTGGAAGGTATCTGAATTCGAACACCTAAAATTTGAGGCACCTGAAAATTTCCTGCTTTGGGAAACCTTGTCTTCAAATCCAAAGCTTACTTAGAATACAAATCCTTTAAAGTGCGTGGAAGATAAGCATGACCTCTAATAATAAAGAGCGTATTTGTAAGAATTGTTTGCCAGTGATTATAGTGAGTTGTTATCAAAACCTTGTGTAAGCATGGATACAGTCAATAGGTGTCAGTAAAGTGAAAGCTATTGCTGAGAAAACTGCTCATCTGATTCTAATGCTCAAGAATTTGAAAACATTTCAGTTCCTGCCTAATGTGTGTTAAAAAGCTCATTAAAAAAAAATCTCCCACTGGTTCACTCTATCCAGGTGACCATGAATTTGAAAGAAACGTCCCCTGTGAGGTGAATACTCATTTATTGGCTCCAGTGGGATCTTAAGTTCTTTTTTTTTTTTTTCACTTTTTTTTCTTTTCTTTCAAACAGAGTCATGGATCTTTGGAAGAACCAGACAGATTCAGAAAGGTACAACAGTTTACTATCATTAAGCTAAAAAATGTTCGATCAGACATTTTGCAGATAATTATTTTAAATGAAACTTTTCTAAAGATTCTTGAGATTAATTTGCTTATTAAGAGCCTGTCTTAAAGAAGAACTTGATTTTCTCCAGATTTTAAGGGAAAAATATTACAGAATTTTTACTCTTGAGCTATGCTTACTGTATCTCAAGGAGCTAAGTATCCATCTCCTGGGAGAGTAGGGGAACTCAGCTTTTATACATCTTTATGCCGTATGAACTTAATTCATTTTTCAAAAGAGACTGAGGAAGAGCCCAAATCTCTCTAAAGGATTTAGGGGTCAGGTGCCTAAAATAATTTTGAAAATGGGACTTCTAATTCTTTAGACACTTTTGAAAAAATTGCTTTCGATCATTCAGCCTTTGGATCATTCACTTTCTTCCTAATGCAGAAAACCGGAGAAAGTCAGGAGATTTGTCTAATGTTATTAGACTAAATCCTTATTCTAAGCAGCAGAATTCCTCCTGTGAAGGATTTTCTTTTGGCAGTGATGACATAAGAAACAGAAGCAGTACAGCAGACGATAAGGAGAAGCTTAAAGAAAACAAAATGCTGCCAGTTTCTTATTAAACACAAGCAGCATTTGTGATCCCATTTTCATAAAGTCAGCAAGTTTTTTTCTGTTGACCTGAGCAGTGTTGAACCTGAGTCTTTTCTCTCTGTCACAATTTGCTTTGTTTATAGACACTGTTAGCTTCTACTTTGTATTGTCAACTCACTTTCCATTTGTTTTCAGAAAGAACAGAATAAGGCTTTATTTGCCCAACACACAGTAGATTGAATGAATAACATGTTGCATGAACATAATCACATAATCATCTTAAGCTAAATCAAACCCTTGATTTCTCCTGTTGCAACATCTTTTTAGAAGAGACCAATATTTAAAGGGTGCAGTACAGTGCACGTCTAGTATGGCCAGAAATCAAGACTTTCCTATTTCCTGTGAGATACTCCTCTGGTACTCAAATGTGGAGTAGCATCTCCAGTATTTCCCCCTAGCGAAATACTGACCAATTTAAGGTAGTTTTCACATATCCCCTGAACAGTTTTGGCTGCAGTTCAGCCTTCCTAAAAACCTCCAAAGAGTTTCTGTTCTTGCCTGTCTGGCTCAGCATTAATTGTTCAGTACTGTTGGTCATCCAGTAAGGTCAACAGAATTTTTCAGGCTGGAAAAACAGTATGACATTTTAATACTTGGAGTAGAGGCAGCCAAACATTTAGTAGTGCTGCTTTCCCTAGAAGAGGCCTAAAGGATATTCCAGAAGACTGACCAAGGTATTCTCTGCTTTCATATGATTTCGCTGGGTCGAGTTGTTTGTAGGGGAAAACAAAACAAAAAAAAGCTTTAGACATAAGCCCATCCCCACTGCACAATTACATAACATTTGTTAATTCACCTCTCCCACCTGCCTCAGGGTAGGTGGTATTTATTCCTCCTTAACTTCTCCGAAGGAAACTAAAGTCTTTAGTTAATTGTCAAGGATACTGGAATAACATAATGGCATGCTGCAAACGTTTGTCAATTAGGTCTACAGCAAGAACACAAAAAAAGCATTCTATGAGTTTTTAATAGGTACTGAACACAAAGAGCAACGGCATGGCTCCCATTGCACCAACAAGTGATTTGCGGTTTCCTTCAGCCAGTACATGTTGCAGTAACTTACACCTTGCTCGCTTCAGTGCGATTTTGCTGACTTCAGAGCATTCATTCTGTATTTAAACAGTGTCACTACAATGAGAATCTTCTAAGATAAGTAAGCAGAGGTGTCTTTTTTTCATTCAGGCGAAGGCTTTTATCAGGACGTGAGCCTGTGTTGCCATAAGGTTGTTGAGCACCACTTAAGAGAACCAGAACATAATGTTGACCCCTTTTGGGTGCATTGCTGTTCAGGCTGAGAGAAGAGCAATTGAGAGAATTCTGCAAACCAACTGCAGAATTCGTGGCTTTGCAGTTTATTTTAAATTCAGATTTAACACTTAAAGAGTAGCTAGAAATGAAAGAAAGATTAGGCAAAATATTTTTGTATGTTTTGAATATACTTTTGAAACCGTGGTGAAGGAAACCAACTACCGTGAGAGAATGACTGATCTTGGGAGTTAGTATCTGCAGAAAGGACACATGGTTGGGGGCTGCATCACTGTACTTGCAACATCCAGTGAGTTTGCATGCAATGGGATCAGGTTGTCTCTAATTTGTCAGCTCCCTCATGCTTTTGCGTCACACAAAATCAGCAGAGGTGGCAGAATTTCAGGTATTTTTGGACTGATCTCTGCTTTCTGCAACAGGAGGTCCCCAGTGACTCTGCTTGTCTCTCCTGTTTGAGCTGTGAATATTTTGCAGGAGCAGCAGCAGATCAATCTGGAGAAGGGGAAGACCCAGCAGTGGTCAGTCTCCTTCCATCGCCTTCTGGTTTTATTGCATTTCTGGCCTACGCGGCCAAATGTTGGGCAGAGTAGAGCCTGCTCCATGTATAGTAATGTGGGTTTTTTTCTGATCATTCATCGTTTGCTGAGGACATGCCCCTAGCCACTGGTGCCCTTAGGAGCAGTACAGGCTAATGATTGCGTTGTGAACGACTTCTTGTTGATTAACAAAAAACAGTTGCAGGAAATTGCACTGGCTGCAGTGAATTTTTAGCAGGTGCCAGTGACAGGGCAATGTAGATGGATATTTCTGCAGGGCACCTAGTGCGCCCAAGGACATAATCAACAAGCAAATGCTCAATAATAGCTATGATAAATGTTACTTTCAAAGGTTGGCTCCCAGCTACCTGAAAATATTCCATGAGCATTCTTAGCATAAATAGGAAGTCAAAGGCTCATTATTTACAGGTCTAGGTAGTGCTGTTTGATTTATTTTCTTGAGTGCTCAGACTAATTACACTTCCTTGCTAAACAAATGATTCTGGCTTTATTGTTTGTACAAACAAAATAATTAGGATTCATTACATCAGTGGTCAGCTAATTGCTTCCTTTGAGATTCTGCTAAGAGTAATCTCCTGTAACACACAGAAAGAAGGAACATGTAATTTAATCTTATTTAGAGACACCATTGATCTGGAGTCAATCAAATTAATGCAGTCATTCAGGAAACTGTGCAAAGCAAGAGCTGCCACAGCTTGCCAGGAAGAAAACAGCAATGTGCCCAAGTGCAGATATGACAGGAATTCTTCATGGCAGGAAGTCACATCACAGAAACGCGCAGCATCGTGTGTACATGCCTGTGTTAGTAGTGCCTCTCTATTGGAAGTATGTGGCCCATTTGTTTTCCTGAAATCCTGCTGGGTGATAGCCACTTGAAATACTTAGTAAAATGGAAAAGACTCATTAAAAGGTATCTTTCCCTCAGTTTTCAATATCTTTTAAAGATAGAGAGAATATCTCTCCCTATTTTTTTCATCACTGTGCCTATATGCCTGCACCTACTTGCTTTAGGAATTATACCATGGCCCAAACACAGGAAGAAGGGCATCTTACCATTAAAACCTAGCAGACAGACTTATTTTCCCTCAGCAGTGATGTTTGCTCAGAAAGGAAACTTAGGCAAAAAAATAGAAAGCTGAAAAATCCTGACTGCCGACTGCGTCTTCCTAACTCTGACCCACTGTTTAGTATGCTGTGCCAGACAGCATCATCCCCTTGCTTCTCCAGCAGGCCTACAAGCATCCCTTCGTGTTACTGACTGCCTCTCTGCTCTTATTTCTGTAGGTTTCATGTTGTTCACCATTCTACATTACAGCTTTCCCAAATGCTAGAAAACAGGGACTCTGGCTTTTATCTGGTTCTGCCACTTCCGTGCCTTGACGATGCTCTCCCTCTGCAGCAGTGCTGGGGCAAGATGGAGAAGACATCTTGCTTCCTAGGACACCTGGTTCTTACTTTCTGTTAATGTTAGCGTGGTATTAGCTAGGTATGTGGTTGGCGGTCCCTACTTGCTTTGTTGAAAAGATGCATCCTTTAGTAGCCTACCATGTTATGAAGTATTTGCAGATTTTTCACCAAGGAGATAACTTAGAACGATTTTTCTCAGGAAATGTAATTTTACCTCCTAACTGAAAGGTAACGAGAGAGAGAGGGGTTTGTTCACCAATAGCAGAATGAAACCAATTTCCAGTATATACTTGAAAAATGTTTTTAACGCTACTGTAAAAAGCATGGAAGGAAAAATTCCTGTAATCAATACCTCAAATTGTATATGTATTAGTTTTTTAAAAGTAAGCTATCGAATTTTTAAATTACTTAAATAAAATGCAAATAATGTTCAAATTATGTATGGTGACTGCTGAAGTTTAAGAAAAGTCACTGGTAAAGCAGCTGGAAACATACATTGTTGACATGATAAACCAGCTTTTGATGTCAGTAGCATCTTCTACAGGTTCCAGAACATGTTGTCTTTATTTTAGTTTTTATTCTTTCTATGCACAATTTAATTAGTTTATTTCAAATTGCAAGGCTGAGTGGGAGTTGGAAACTGAGCGAAGTCGTTCTACTTCTCTGCCTTCCTGAATAAACGTAGAACACTAATGTATCCCACTAAATTTCAGATACGCTGACTGAAATGTCATCCAGCTGCTAGCTGCCGATAATTGTCCTGCTAAAAGCAGTACAGCATTGCTTTTAAGTACAAAATATATTTATTGGGATAAACTACATAGCTTATGAGTGTATTTAAAACTAGTGAAGTATTTCTGTGTTTTTAATTTAATTCAATTAAATTTAATGAGCAGCTCAGCTCCTCATAGCTGCTCACTCACTCCATCTGCCCCTGTAGTGGGATGGAGGACAGAATCAGAAGGGTAAAAGTGAGAAAACTTGTGGGTTAAGATAAAGACAGTTTAAAAAGTAAAAGAAGGAAACAAAGAAAAAGAAAAACAAAACCAAGGAAAACAAGTGACACAAAAAAAACCCCAGTGGCTCACCACCAGCAAACCGATGCCCAGCCAGTCGCTGAGCAACGTCAACCCTGGTAAAAGACACTCCCCAATTGTTATTGCTGAGCATGTTGTGGTATGGTAGGAAGTATCCCTTTGGTCAGTTGGGGTCATCTGTCCTGGCTGTGTCCGCTCCAATTTCTTGTGCACCCCCAAGCCCGCTTACTGGCAGGGTGGTGTGAGGGGCAGAAGAGGCCTTGATGCTATTTACACACAGCAATAACTAAAACAGGGGCGTGTTATCAACACTGTTTTAATCACAAATCCAAAACATAGCCCCATACAAGCTACTCTTAAAGAAAACTAATGCTATCCCAGCCAAAACTAGTGCAACTGGTTTAAAAACCTCATAACCTGTTCTGAACCTTTTGCAAATACTTCCCTTGTGATACTTAAGAAACTAAGTGTAACTCACTGCCTGCTCTTGTATATGAGAATGTGCTTCAAAATTATGTCACTGAAAGTGTGACCTTCCATATTCTTATAACGTGGAACTGAGAAATTTTTAGCAACACATCCTACCTACCACTTTACTAATCTTCCACAGTGCTTCCTAACTTCCATCACATATCAAACACTTCCCAGATAAAAAGAAAGTAGTTTCCACTGCTTATGTGCTGAAGATGGGACCAAACCAGGGAGTTTTTCTGCTTGCTTAGGTCTGGAGTATTACAGAAATCAGTGCTACTTTAACAGATCAGGCTGTAGCCCTTGTCCTGTGTCCTTTGCCTAAAAGCATGTCATGTTGTATACGCACACAGAAGCTAACCTTTATAAATCCATTTGTGTCACAGTAGCATATGGCACAGTACTTAGTTCTAAGCGACTTTGCAGCAGAAATTCGGAAATATCTGCCATATGTGACTGCTGAAACCTCAGATACGAACTGCTGGCTTTTCCTTGTTTTCTGTTTCTTTTAAATGAAGCCTTCATCAAAGATTGTAGCTTATCATCCAGCCGTGTTGAGGTACTCCAGAATCTCCCCTAAGGGAGAAAACAAAGCCTGTAATTTGCCTGTATACTTACTTATTTACGTACATACGCTTATGTTCTTCAGAATTGAAAAGAACATTAAGGTTGGGGAGTCAAGCAATCTGAAGGTAGAAAATGTCAGAGCTAAAATTGCTTGTGTGACCTCAGTTAACCTCCCTTCAGCACATTCATTCTGGTAGCTCTTTATGAGATGGAGAATGATAAGCACAGGACTCAAAGGGGTCCCAGCCACCCTTACTAATTCCTCACTGCCGGTTCCCTAACCTGGGCAGTGTTTGCGTTTAGGAAAGTACAGTTCTGAACCCAGTGGTTCGCTGTCCTTTTGCAGGGGCTGCATAACCTCTGACTGACAGTATCTGACTCTTAGTTCCTGCTATAGTGTATGGGAACGAGCCACAGCTTTGCCCAAGAGCATGTTGGATGCTCAGTTCTATGGCCACAGCAGTATCCAGCTCCCCCAAATTATTTCCCTCTTGAAAAGACCAGCTGTGATTTGCAATACGTTGCTTATCTTAGAGAGGGATGCTTATGGCTCTGAGTTGAGAACTGATGAGGAGCCCAGTTCTAAACTATTTCACATTGAGGTAAAAACCCAGTTTGCTTTGGTTTGAGAGAGCAGCCTGTGCTCCCCTGGAACTGATCTCTTCTTGTTGGCAATAACCTGCCTCTGTGAGTGGCAACTGAATTAGTAGCCCGTGGGATCTCAGGTGGCAGAAATCCAGGGCTTCTCAGAAGCAAAATATCACTGATAAAGCAACTGCTTCACAAAAAAAAAAAAGTGGTGGTGCTTGGTGATGGCATGCTCCTATTCAGAATGAAAGGGACATACGGTTGCAGCCTTCCTGGCAGCTCTGGTTATTCTCAGAAGTGGTAGAATTGATACCTATGTAGGTGATCCTTTCCAGGCCTATCTGTTCTTCCTATTAAGATGTATTTCCTCTGTCCCTATTGCTACAGCTTAAGCCCATCACGTTGTGATCTTCCCAGTGTGGAGGTAACCCTGGATTCATCCTGTGTAAGCATTTAATTCAGGGGTTTACAAAATCATGTATGGTGCAGGGAGTGTAGATGGGGGTTGACTCTCCATCTCTTCCGCAAGAAAGAACTAGGAGCCAGGTTCAAAGCTAACACAAGGGAGCTGTTCCTCATGCCAGTTGGCTGACCCATGGAACTCCTTGCTGGAGGGTAGTCAGGACTTTGTATAGTCTGTGTCGGTTCAAGGGGAAACTGGACAAGTATCTGGAAGAAAGATTTGCTGAGTGTTAACTAGATGGACAAGCTACATTAGGCTCAGGAAACTGCCTGAGCTAAAAGCAGTTGGAGGCTGAGAATATTAAGGAGAAATTATTTATGCTTGCATTAGTACCTATGCGTCTGTGCCGATTGCTGTAGAATATAGGATACGTGGGCTGAGTACAGCACTGGCATGAAGCGGCATGGCTGTTGGTGTCTTTGTCTGTATAGTGTCTGTAGGACACTAGGGCATTGGTCCCTTTATCCATGGGGAGAGCAGAAGTTTTCAGGCAGCAGTGCATTTCCCAGGATAGTCCCTCAGTGAAATGCTCTAAGGTAAGAGGAATGAATCCAGACTAAATCTTTTTCTCTGCTGGCTCCCAGTGCAGTGGTGCAGGTATGATTTTTGTCAGGCATGCTGGTGACATACAAGCAGCAGCAAAACCCCACTAATGAGCATGGTATAAGATGCTATATTCCTCTGCTCCTTCAAATAGCTAGATTAACTGTGTGTTTTCATATATCCTGGAATGCGGTCAATAGCAAACCAGGGAGTGCACTGATTTTTAGTAAAACACTTCAGCAACTTACACAGGAATATTATGTAGCAAGTTCTAAAGTGCTTTTCTGCTGTTTCCCATCCAAGTGATTTTTCACGGTGCATTTGGTAAGGAGTTATTAACTGCAAACAGATTTAAGTGCTGAGGACTCCCTAGATCTAAACCGATGCTTGTCATTCAAACGCCCCAACATGAATCAAGTACAAATGTGAATGTTCACAGCCAGTGCAGTTCATTTGGTAACAAGCATGCATTTAGCATTACACAAAACACAGCCGTCTGCCCCTTGACAGTCCTTGCTTGTCCTGGTATTTTGAGGGAAAAGGGGGAGGACATTTATCCTTGATGGTGAACTTTAAAAGTATATTTTCTTTTTAAATGTCAACCTATTCCTTTTCCATGTGTGTTTCAAAAATGTCTCTGACACTTTGGCTCGATACCCAGGTATTCCAGCTGTTATTCTAAGATGGTGGAAATTAAAGTTCTGTTGACTTCACTGGAGCTTTGCCAGTTTTCCTCAGAGGAAGATTTGATTTCAGAATATTTTGTGGAGCCTGGATCTGACACACGCACTGCAGGCACTGTGTGTACCGGGTAGTAACTGTACTGATGCCATTAGCTGGAGTGATTGGGGAATTCCACTGTGTTGTGGTTCCCACCTTTGATGTCATGTGGAAATGAAATGTTCAAACTGTCTTTTGCAAAGGTAGAACTGTGTCAGACTGTCCTTTTCTAACCCAGAATGGTGTGCTAAAGGGTTGGGAGTGTGGTTCTGACTCCAGGTAGACTCGTACAGCCCTGATCACTCTGAGCCCAGCAGAGCAGAGGTTTGAACCTTGGACTCCTGAATTCCCTGTTGGTGCCATAGTCTCAGGTCACCACAGCCTGAAGGCATCTCTCTCTCACAGCACAGACCTAAAAAAATACCTTGACTTAGTCTTAGGGAAATTGAAGAGCTGCTTTTTTCACACTCAGAGAGGGAGTCAGTGCCCAAAACCTTCACTGCTTTTTCCAGCTGTGTCGTTTCTCCCATTAAAAGTTACCATGTCTCCTTCAAAATTTTCTGTCCTTTAGCTATAACACCTCTAGTAGTACTACCACCAAAAAAAAATAAATCATATCGCCAATTGTTCCAGGAAGCACAAAGTAACGGAATTAATGTAGGTTTCATGTGCACAGGAACACCAGAACCTGGGCATAAAAGTAATGAATCCATTTGTAAGGGTATCTGCTGAACTCCATGAATAAGTAGTTCCCAATCCTGACTTTATTTATTTGTCTCTTTGCATAATCCTGCTGCAGACACTGAAGTTGATGGTAAATCTCCCACGGATTTCAGTGTGTGCAGGTTGGGGCCCTCATATATTAAGGGCTTATCATTGCAAATTTGCTGAAAGCACCAAACACTCACAGCTCCTGTGTGTCTCATCTTCAGTCCTGCAGAGACATCATAATACTATGTTTGTGATAGCAGAGTCATTCCCATGGCAACAAATGGAGTCAGAAATACAAGATTCTGACCTTCCTGTGTGATGAAACAAAATATAGAAGCTGGGCAGTAAAGACAAAAGTTCATCAAACACAAATGCCTATAAACCCAGCAAGCAGGTGGGAGAGAAGCAGCAGATAAAGAGAAAATATTTCTCCTTCTCTGAAGTTCTGCCCCCAGGCAAATGTCCCTCCACAGATTTTTCTAAAGCAGGGATCTGCTGTGGTTAGCCTGAGTATCTTACCCTGCAGAAAGCTCCGAGCAGGGCAAACAGTAGCATTTCACATTAATTCTTTCTGCAGGATGGGCTTTGAAAGACAATACTATTTTACAGCTTCTTCCAGTAGATCTAAAAACAAGGCACTTAATAAGTAACGTTTCAATCTCACCCAATTTCTTAGATTTGTATTAATAGTCTTTGCTTTAGACATCAGGGCAGAGTCAGTGACCTGCTCTGAATCAAATGCTGGATCAGTAAAAGAATTGGGGTGGGAAAAACATGAGTGACTAACTGGCAATGTGGTCATCTTCGGAAGCCAACAACAAACCTGAGCGACTAGAGAAGGGAAAGTCCTGTTAGTACAGCTGCTTACCCCTGGTACTTCAGCTCATGTTTGAGAACAGGTCACAGTAGGAGCAGGTGAGTCCTGTGATGCGGCCAGGTTGGTGAAGCTTTGATTTGGAGGGTAAACGCTAGCTGTACCCAGGGAAGTTGCCCAAGGGTGTTTAAAGTCAGAGTCTCAGTTACAACCTGACATTTGCCCATTGCCCACTAATTACTGACAGTTCCAGTGGCCAAGGACCTGAGTTTTCACTGGCCTCAGCAAGCAACTTACAACTCAGATACTGCGGGCCAGAAATTAGAGGAGGAAGCAGCTGTTGCTCTGCTGCCTCTACATCTGCCTGACACAATAATTAAATCTCATCAGCCAGTTGGCTTAATGGAAGCAAACCAACTACAACAGAAGAAGGATTTCACAGCACAAATGTCTCATGATCTGTAACTGCAGCTATATATTTTCCTTCATAATTAATTCTGTAAGCATTTACATAGAGCTGCAAGAGACTGAGAAATTTAGAAAGCAGTGGAAGAGAGACCCTTGAAAAATAGAAAAGGGTAGTTACTTCCCTCTGCCATCATTCTGCTCCTTATCTTCTGTGCTGATGTTTCCCATGGACTATTCCTGGTGGTGCTGTAGTGGGACAAAGGCCTTGCCTGTTAAGTCAAGCATCCAGTAGAGGCCAGAAGCCCTAATTTTGCTGCAGCACTGACATCGCCTGTGGCTTTTGAACAAAACAAATTACTTCTGCTTGTGGAAAATGTGGGTCCCACTTTAGTGGATGTTCTGCATTGATTTTTGCAATGTAGGTTGGCACCTGATGCTGTAGCAGCATTAAGTGTTATTTCTATGTTCTGAGTATAAATCCATGTTTGATGAAATTAATGGATTATTGAGTCCTCTTTTTCAGGACACCCTTACAGATAGTTGACTGCTTTTTTTTGTGAAACACATGTAGTTCAGCTCATTGGCCGGAGATATCCAAGGATCCTGCCAGTAGAAATCTCACTTCTTAATTAATATTTCCAGAATTCTGTAGCCCCAAATATGTTCTGTCTTGTCTGTGCTAATCTGTATTAAATTCGTGACATTAACTGAGCTATTCTAGAATTGCACAAGCCCGAAGAAAGTGACTTATTTGTGTGTCCCTTCTGTGACTGCTCAGGAGTACATGTGACTTTAATGTCCTCTTTGCTGTCAGCGTTGTGTTTTCTCTCATTGTCTTGCATCACATAAAAGTTTAAGATGGGCGTGGTAAAGAGGTATTGAGGCAAGCTGCACTGCGAGGCCTTTTTTCTGGCTTGCAGCCCCATGGACCCCAAAGTCAGGATCCAAAGAGCACATTGCAGCTGGGGAGATGACTGTGAGCTGGATGCGCTGCAAACTTAAGCTCCTTTCTGCTGACAGAGAGCATAAGGCTGGCTCCTCTCTTCCAGGCGTCGGCACTCTCATTTCACTGACAGCAGAGTTACTATTGCAGACCTGTGCCATGTGCGGACTGTGAGGAGACCAGTTGGCAGCTGTGGCGTGAGCATTTGTAAGCACCACTTTGTAATTGGAAAATAGACTTGGAGGCAATTGTTTTCTACTGCTGGAAAGTCAGCAGTGTTCTCCTTCTAGAAGACAAGAGTTTGCAGCAGTGTATTCTTGAAAAGAGTGAAATATTCTCCTAAGAGAAATTGTTTAAGCACCAGCTTTGGTGAGCTGCAGCGTACCAAGCACCCAGGCTGGATCCCAGGGCAAGGACAACATGGGTTGGTCTGCCCCTCTACCTGGCAGTTTTATGTATTTGAAATGCACCTCCCCAGGTCTTTATTTTTCTGAGCTGCATTTTGGTTTGTGTCTTTCAGAAGCGCTCTGGAGGCGTTTGCTCATTCCTGCATCGAGTGTGCTGGGCAGCACTACCATTGCAACTACTCCTCCTGCTCCTCCTGCTCCTGGCCTTCCTCCTGCCCCTGCCCCACAGCTGCACGCGGGCCAACAACTTTGCTCGGTCCTTCAACTTGATGCTGAGATACGAGGGCCCACCTCCAACCTAACTTCTTGACATGGCACGGGGTGACTGTCAGAAATACAGACTCTTTGTTTTTAACAATTGCAAGTATTGTAGATTTTAGGGTTTCTAACAAGGCCGTCATACCAACTGGATAGATCACAGAAATGCAACATAAGATTAGTCCGCTTTAATCAGGTATTTGAGCAAAATTAATATTTTTACGATATTTTATTATTATATTTATAATGTGTATATAGAGATTGTGTATGTGTATGTAAATATATATATATAAAAACCACATATCTGTGGTCAAACTAACATTCACGATCCACTGTTTAAGGATAATCCTGCAATGTTTCTGTTTCTACCATCTTTCAGCCAGGAATACTGAATGATGGTTTTGTTGTGGGTTTTTTGGGGTGATTTTTATAATCAGATTCTTGTCGATTACAACTGAAGTCAGAGCAAGTATAAGAAGATGTGGGCATGCACCAGAGTGCAAACTGGAGAGCAGGTGCAGTAGAATCGTGTTTGAATACAGTGGTTGACATTCAGCCCAAGGAAAATTGGGGCTATTCTATTTGAAATCTTGAGCTGTTTTTTTTAGTATCTGGATGCAGGGATTGCAGAAGGTAATGGAAATTTTTCTTCTGACTTCAGTAGGAGTGGGGGTGGGCCTCCTCTTGTTCTTATTTTTTACCAGATTTCTTTTCCAATTACTGTGTTCTCCAGCCCACCTGAATCAGGAGAGGTAGAATGCAGTAGGAAGAAAGCTGGGAAGAAAGGAATATGTATTTTTTAGCATCTCTATAGCAGGAGAACTTTTAAAATCAGGTCATAATTTTGTGAACAAATTTGTGAGCACTGAACAAAACCTTGTATCAGTGATCTTGTCTATGAAAAGCAGTGGGAGCTTTTTAGCTTGTGGGGTTTTGTGGTTTGGTTTGTTGGGGTTTTTTTTACTTTATAAAGAGGCATTTGGTAATGGATCATAAAGCCTGAACAGTATGATGCAGCCTGTCTCAGTGTCAGCAAAGCAAAAGTTGGAAATACTTTAATAATACCACCCTGGAAACAAGATTCCTTCATAGGATGTTTTTATATTAATGGTTTGTTAAACTGATGTAAACTGATTGTATCAAAGACAGTCAAGCATAGATTCCTATATAGTCTAAACTCTAAGATGATGGTAACTTGTCATTTATCTACCTACCCTTATCCCTGATTTATCAAATTTTTGAATGTACATTTTAACATTGCCTTTTAATGCAAAAGCAATTCTCACTTTACTGTGGTGAAACCATTCTCAGTGGTGTTTTACCTGATCGACTCCTGAAAGAAAAGGCAATTTCTAAAACTTTATGCCATTTCTGAGAGCCATCCCTTATTGTCTTATGTTTTTAGCCACAGTAGTAACCATGCAAAAAAAAATTTAACATAGGAAACAGTTACTTTTCCCATCCTGGCTATGTTGCAGGAGGAACTTGTCTGCTGGATATCAGTATGGTTTATTCAGTGTTGTTTTCCAAGTAAGTTCCCAAAT
The DNA here is from genome assembly GCA_013398815.1 of Ibidorhyncha struthersii. Lineage (NCBI taxonomy): Eukaryota > Metazoa > Chordata > Aves > Charadriiformes > Charadriidae > Ibidorhyncha > Ibidorhyncha struthersii. The sequence continues at coordinate 1,706,208 of VZSZ01011830.1, read as the reverse complement.
AATATTAAATCTTTTATGCAGGTAAATTATGTAGTAGCTGAGAGTCTGAAGTCATACTTCTTTAACAAAACCACGAAAGTTTTGCTAAAGAAGCAAACTTCGGTAGAATAGAGAGGCGTAGCAGCAAGGAGCTCATTATAGGGATAGAGGAGACAGAATAGATAGGAGACAGAATGAGGGAAAACAGGCAGATGTGAACGAGGACGAGCTAAAGATAAAGAGAAGTGTCCAACAATTTATAGACCCTAAGAAAAGGAGTCACAATGAATACAGAGGACAAGAATACAGGCTCTATGGAGGAAAAATGTCTGAGTCTTTTAGGTTCCCTCTCCCTGTTACAGTAATGGCACTATTGCATATTAAACAGCTTTTCTTCAGTGGAGTTTAAAATAGGGCAAGTAACAGGGACTCTGCCAGTGTTCTGAGGAGACTCTTCCACTCCCAGGACTCTGTCACCGTGTTCCTAGTAGTGCTACCAACTACACTGGGTTTGCTAGAGTTGGATAAAAATGCCAAAATTCTGCTGCAAGTGAAAAGGAGAGTGGAAATTGGAGGAGAGAGAGCAGGGATGGAGAACGTATTCAAGCAGAGTGCAAGGGGAGTATGAGGAGGAGCTGAACTGATATGGATTAAAACCTGACTGTCAGGAGGCAGCCGAAGAGCTCCAGAGAGCAGGCAGAGCAGGGCTGAAAGCAGAAAGGTGAGAAGAGGGGATGTACACTGAGCGATAAGACATATACATCTAAACGGGAAGAAAAGGAAGGCCCGTGGTTTCCTTCATGAAGGAGCCAGATGGAGAGGAGCTATAATTCATCAGAGAATGAGGCAAATTAATTCCTTCTTTGCTACAGTTCTTTCTGGTGGCAGAGGACATACCTCCTTCTCTCCTCTGATTACCTGTGCAAGAGCCATGCATGTTCCCACAATGTTCCTCTAAAAATTGCTGCCAGCCCTGAGGGAAGAAGCCCCTGTGGCTGTGCAGCAAAGAGCTAATCATCCCACACATCTCCACTTCAAATTAAATGTGCCAGTAGAAAAGAAGTGTGGGGGAAGAGGGGCAGTAACAAAACCTGCTCTGTGTGGTTGTGGATAGGTGTACTCGTGCACAGGCTTTTCTGTGGCTTAGCTACATTGCACTTTTCTGGGCTTTGCTGAGCTGTTCCAGGTGATGAAAGTAAAATGCCAGTGAGTAAGTAAGAATAATAAGGAATGATATAGCCACAAGTGAAAATCAGTAGGGAGATAGACAGGCTTTTTCTATGAAAGCACAAAATCTCACATCAGATTTCCTTCTGCCCAGCCTTTTTGATCTAGATTATTTCAGTGGGTTCACAGAGGCATTTGACACCACAGGATCATGCAACTGGGGGGGAAAAAGATTCTACACAGAGGACCATAACAGAGCAACTGCATCGTCACCTTGATGTTTCAGTGTTGTGGCAGGTTTAAAAAAAAGGAATTAGAAACACACTTTTGCTGCTGGGTTTGCATTCAAGTTATTCTGTAAGTCCCCTGTCTGTAATCTTGGATTTTTTTGCTTTAAATCTCAGCAAATCTATTCTGATTAATTTAAGTAATGTAAATATCTCACACAAGTGGTGAATCTTTCTACTTCTTTGCAATGGAAACTATCCAAAGCACAGGACTTTGATGTTGATCTCACTTAAAATAATTTAACTCTTCCATAATGTCATTGACCTCACCTGTCCAATGCAGGTGTGAGATTTTTCTAAGAAGGGAAGAATTTAAAAAATCATAGAATCATCGAATAGTTTGGGTTGGAAAGGACCTTTAAGAGCCATCCCTCCTGCAGTGAGCAGAGACATCTTCAACTAGATCAGGTTGTTCAGAGCCCTGTCCAACCTGACCTTGAATGTTTCCAGGGATGGGACATCTACCACCTCTCTGGGCAACCTGGGCCAGGGTTTCACCACCCTCAGTGTAAAAAATTTCCTCCTTATATCTAGCCTAAATCTACCCTCTTTTAGTTTAAAACCATTATCCCATGTCCTATTGCAACAGGCCCTGCTAAAATCACAAAAGTAATCTTGAAATGTAAATCCAAAATTTACTTTCTTTTTTATTCTCTCGGGTTTTTTTCCTGAAAAGTTTGTGATACTGTTTCCTGGAAGTGTGTGTAAATATTAATCAAGTCAGTAATTGAAATAATGAAAACAAACTGCCCAGTTCAACTTCCAGGAAACTGAACAAAGCTCAGATTACTCAAAACACAAGCTAAATCATACCATTTTCTGATCAGTCCTTAAAATCTTGAGCACTATTCTTCGTGCCTGAATCTTTGCTCACACATGATTTGGGCATTACACCCTCACTCTTGTGCCTATAAAGCCCCCAGCTCATACATCTCCGAGATCCAAACGTAACTGAGTTGTGTTATAGCTGAGCTGTGGATTGGGGCCACTGCCTTAAGACATCCCCTGCCAAAAACCTAGGATGCACAAAACAGATAGGCGTCCACAACTGAGGGCTTGCACCCCTTGGCTCTAATCCAGATCCAACCACTGCCAAAGGGTGCTAAAACCTTCTAAAATAGATGGAATATGTTTGAGCTTGTAAATTATTTGTGCATCTGGCACAGGCCATGTAGCCTACACTGTATGCAGATACCCAACCTGTTCACAGCGCAGAGCTCTCACGTGGCTCTCCAAGCTCTTTTGTGTGCATTATTGGGCCTGGTATTTGATTGACCACATTTATGACCCTTCAGTGTTGAAGGCAAAATCCTGCACTCCGGTGCACGTGCATTAAAGTAAGAATTCTGCACAGCCCCAAAGGCATATTTCAAACCCAGCCTTTGGAGTGAAAGCAAGCCTAATTTATAAATTGTAATCGATTTTGTAGCCAGATGCTTTCAACAGAATTTTCCATGACTGCAATACAGTGAGGTAGAAAATTGCTATTGTGCCACATGTCTATTAATAGCCCTTTCTCTGATTCAAGCTAGCAATTTAGATTGTATTACATATCATTTATATATGCCCTGTCAAGAAATCTCTGTATGAAAAACATGTTCAGTTCTATGCACACACATTTAAAATGTTGTATTCCCATTAGCACAGAATCTCCAGAGCAGTAATGATTTCTACCAAGTACTAGCTTATTTGCTCTGACTGAGATGCTTACAAAACTCAAACGAAAGCTACTAACCTAACTAATAAAACCACCTAATGATCACTGAGTAATTTGGAGAGCTTTTAGAATGGCTTTCTGCTTCTCCTTAATCCTTTTCGTTGGGATAGTTGAAGAAGACCTCAGAGAGAAGAAATGTCTCCAAAAAAATGGCCATCACTGGAGAGGTAGATGGTAATCTCTGCACATCAGAAGAAATAGTATGTTCTCTTTAGTTGCTCTAGGACCTCAGGAGTTCGCTCCATCTGATCTGCTCTTCAGTATTAAATAGGGAATGTTTTATATTGATGTGTGTGCACACACATCTCATTAGCACTAAAGAGATTTGAAGAGTGAGTTCACATAGAGGAACTCTTGTGACTTGTGTTGACAAGAGAGTACAGAAAAAATGACTTTTTTTCTCCAGAAAAAATAAAACCACCGTATGGCAGAGATTGCCAGAGCAAACAAAACCTTTTAGAATAACTGAAGATTACAGACTGAATTAAATTATCCACCCTAGTACACTGAAGAAATAGCTTTTCCTTTCAAGAAATGCTGATATAAATACCCCAATAAACCTATCTTTGCCAGGCATCGTAGGTGTCTTTCAGGTCATAGGTTATGTATCCAGCTGGCTGTAAGAACTGCTTTTGGAGACTTTACTGTCCATTGGACAGTATCAGTTGTGAGTCTGCAGCTGAAAACACGTTTACCCAAATAGCTTTATCAGCTTCTTCCAGAGTCTCTGGGGGCTGTGGAGGATATTCTTAGTAGTTCTCAGATCATCGACCTGCTCTGAGCCACTACAAGTTTATTGCATTAACCTATCTGTCAGCGGTCGACAACTCTCAGAAACCAGTTTATTAAAATACTAAAGATAATATTGTTGGTACAGACATCATGATTCATTCAGAAACCAATCTTATGTTTTTGCCATATTTAAACATAATTAGCTATAGGTTTTACTGGATTATAAACAGATTAGTCGTAGGTGTTGGGTAACTGTGTGGAATGTTTTAGGCACAAGACTTCTTGACTTGCACATGTATGTTTAAGAATTGTGGGTACATTTTGCACTCGCTCAGTGGTAAAACAAAACAAAAAAAAATCTGGAATGTAGAATTTTCAAAAAAACAAAAACTATAAATCAGGATGGAATAATCTGTCATACAGTTGATTCTTTTATTATCTCTTGTCTATCCAATTAAGAATATAAGTATGTGTCTACCAGAGAGTTATCGGTAGATTGGGAAAGAAAAGGATTATCTGTCAGGAATATACCAATTCAAGCAGTAGCCTAAGTGGCACCTCTGTTACCTAACCTACTTCAGCAAGTGCCAGATTTTAGCTCGTTTGATAGCTGTGAGCTATTCACCCTCCTCCTAGTAAACCCTGGGGGAGACGAAACTGCGCAGGTGAAGGTACAACATCCCAGTGGAAGCAGCAGGAGACATTCAGTCTTCAAAAGGCAGCCTGATATCTCGATGCAAGAGACGAACAAGTGGGTTTGGCATGATGAGAGCAACCCAGGACTAATGACACGGGAACAAGGATTTGCCGTCCTGCTCTGCCAGATATAGATTTGACAGTGGCCATCAGCAATGTGCAGTTTCGCATCCCTGACTGTGGAAGGAGGTTCCCCTCAGGGTGATTCACTCTAGCTGAGAGCTGAGCCTCAGGAGTGTTTTTTTTCTTTTCATTAAATACAGGAGAAACTGCTAAATCAACCCCCTCAGTGACAGATTAATGGTAAGCGGTAGGCGCTGATGCTCCAGGAAAAGAGGCAGGAAACGCTATTGTAGATAGAGAGATAGTCATGAAGGTCTCTCTTCAATCCTTAGGAATTAGAGGTTTATTATAGAAGTGAAGTAGGAGGTTTTCTGCTCCTTTGCAAGTAAATGCCAAGCATTGCCTTTAGTCTTCTGGATTTTGGGGGTGAGCCTGTTGAGTGCCTTACTGAATGCTAAGGGCTTTCTGGCTTCAGAGCCATCCACAGCACTAAGTTCCACATCCTTCTTATGAGTTGTGTGAAAGAGGTATTCCCCTGAATTGGTTTTGAATGTAGTCTGGGGGGTAGAGGTTGTTTGATTTTGCTTCCTTGGCCTCTGTGTCTTGAATCCAAGGAAAGAGAAAGACCTGCACTACCCTCTCCGGGCCATTCTTTGTCTTTCCTTCTTTTATCAGCAGGGGAGACTTGGCTTTGCCTCCTTCCTAAAGTAAATGATCCCAGTCTTTTCTCTTCTTTTCATGTTATAGCTCTTCCGTGCCCCTGATCATTTCTATCACCTTCCTTTTAACTGTTTCCAGTGCCAGTTCTTTCTCCATATCTAGAGAAGAAAAATCTCGTCCTGTTTCAATATATTGAAATTCAATACGTTTTTCCCCTGTTGCAGTTCTTCCTGCACATGCTCTGCCTGTTTCTGCTGCCCCCTGTGTCAAAACAGCTTTCATGACTATCTGAGGGGACTCTGGTCCTTCCCAGCTATCTCTTCCAAGTCTCCTGGCCATATCCTGCCCTCATCTGCCTTCCATGTTGGCTCAGGGACTGCTCTTAATACTCACATCGGCAGATGGGAGTGTGAGGGTGTCACTTAACAAACAATTATTAATAACGAAAAGCCTTTTTTTTAGCATTGTTCATAGCCTGCCCAGGCTCTTTTCTCTTCTCTCTGAGCAGGTTTTGATGGGTAATCCAATTACTGCATGCAGAAAATTGCCCCTTAATCAGTGAGGGCCGGTGTTTCAGTCTCAGCTGTATTATCCTCGCCCTGCCTGCGTGAGCGCTCCCATGTGCTACTGGGCCCGGGGCTGTGTGCTCCCGGGTGCGTGCCCTTGAGCTGCCGGGAGTGTTTGGATGTTGCTGTTATACACCCTAATAAGCCAGGCCTTCTTTTTGAGCTGGATAAAAAAGAAAGAAAAAGAAAATGGTCACTTTTAACAAACTGATTTCACAACTCATTTATCAAGCCCTCTAGCAAACCATTTATTTTAGCTCCTTCTGGCTCCATCAAAAGCTGTATGTTAAAAGGGAGAGGTGAATTTGGAGAGGCTGGAAACTGAAGGCAGGCTCCAGTTCCACCAGCCCTCAACAGTGCTTTGCCGGGAGGCCTCCAGCTAGAATTCAGGGGTAGAAGCTGTTATTTTTCCTGAAGTGACCCCCACCTTCAAAATCAAATTATTTCTTTTGTCAAGTCCAATAAGCATTGAACAGCACAGACTTGGTTTCACTACAGAAATGAATGAATGCCTCTGTACAGTACTTTCCATTGCCATGAAATATATGTATGTATATATATGTAATGGGGAGTGTAATTATTGTTCTACTTAAAGAAAGGTGACATTCCACTTCAATGTAACTTTCAAGTGCAGCTTTTAAGAGAAACCGTGTCTTAAAGGGAAGCTGGAAGAGTTTAGAGGTATGTGTTTTAATAATAAGCTTTGAGTTAGGGCTTCAGTCTCTAAGGCAAAAAGCACCCACGATGATTTTGCCATCACCTTCCCGGATCAGACCCTCTAAGACTTTAACCTGGGAGTCATTGCTTGAGCACTGGCAATTCCTGAAGGTATTTGGATGCTGCGTGTACCAACTGTGTTCTGTCCTCAACCGCCAGCCTCCATTTTGTACGCGGGCTTGACTGGGAGGCAAAAGACACACCTTTGTCTTGCTCCAAGACCCTGACTGTAATTTTTCGCTCAGTGGATGTATTCCTTTTGATCAGTGTCACTCTTTCAATTTTTTTCTCCTTCTAATTTGTGCTAATTGAGTTTATCGGGTGATTCCAGGAGGGCACACTCCACCTGCCCAGCCTCAGAGCTTCCCTTCCAGCAACATACCTTCTTCTCATTGTTTACTTGGGTGTACTGGACCACTGTGAAGCAATTACACGAGCAATAACGTGGGTGTTGCATTTTTCTGTCATTGCCTTTTGTAAAACGTAACACTCCATTGACATTGAAAAGTGGTAGGAGACCCAGAAGCTGCATTCTTGTTTACTAGCAATATAACCAATGTACAGTACTTCTGCAGGGGACCTGTTCTCACTTCTCAAAGCAGCTGACTGTCTCAGGCCCAATTTAATTAACAAGGCTGGATTATAAGCAATCTTGGATCGCTTTACCAACACTCCATCAATCTTGCTTCCATCCGTTTTTGTGCTTTTATCTAGTTTCAAGGTAGAAGAAAGTTTAAAGAGCTGTGCTAAGACTCCCATATAGGGTGAGTAAATATCCCATGTATTTCGCAAAAATTACAACAAAATGAAGGGATTCACTCTCTCATTGAACAGAATTAATAAGAAGTTCTAATTATGTATTAAAAAGTTATTAAGAACAGCCTGGAGTGAAGTTTCTGCAGTCCTACTGTTCTCTGCTTTTAATTTAAAAATCAGTGAATACTGAGGTGTATTTGGCCACCTTCTGTTAGAAGTGACCTGGAACTAAAATGTGAATCCTCCCAAAGGCAAGATTTATTGATGCGGATCTAAATTTCACCAGTATGTCCCATGTTAGATCACCCACCTCTGGGCAGAGAGGAAACCTAAGGCTGTTCACAAGAAAAACTCATATTGTGAATGCTTTTAAAATTCTTCAGAGCTCCTATCCACTTCCAAGTGTCCGTAATGGGGAGGATAAAAAACCTTCCTGTGAACCCTGTGCATCTTGCATGCTGAAATCCTGGCTTGCAGTCAGGTCTCCAGCTCAGCTTCTTGCAAATGTTAATATTCAAGTAGAACAGAAACATTAGAGGCAATTACAGCATGAACATCTCTTCTTGTTTATGTATAGTAGCTGATAGCAGAGTCTGTAATAATAATCTGTGCTTTTACATGTGCTGGTCAATGTAACAGTTGGGTACAAAATACCTTTTTAACTGTCACAAGAAAATAACTGGATTGATGTCACTTTTTGCTTGTATGAATATAATTATTTGCCTTGCAGGGACCAGTTCCACTTTTGTCATGTTATTTATGATTTTTAAGTACATTTGTGATAAATTAGGCTTGTTTCTAAGGTAAACAATACTGGAGCCAAGCAGCTGTCTTTGTACATGTGCATGTTATCACAGCTGATATCAAGTCCAAGTCAGACTCCTTGTCTTGCTTGGACCTTTCCTTGACCTTTCTGGCTTATTCAGGGAAACGCGGACCACTCTATTTTCTTATTAAAAATGTGGCTTTTTGAAAAGCTGAACTTATTTTTTAAATCCTTTGTTTTTACAATTATTGATTCTGAAAGACTGTAACAATCATATTTTTCTAAACTGCCAATTCCTTGTGTTGGGAAATGATATATAGATATATATTTTATTCTACAGATTTCCATGTAGTTTTGAAACTTTGTTTTCATATATATCCTCCTATTTGCTAGAATTATCTCAAAAAGCTGTAAGCTTCTGTGCACTGACTCTGTGTAACTGTATAAAAATGCAGCTGCATAAAAAGACTGACTTCATTTTTTTATTTAAATTGTTAGAGCTAAGTCATCCTTAGTGTTACGCCACGCAAGATGTACGGAAAGAAATCAGGTCATTGTTTCGGAAGGCTGGACAGCGTTACGTGACACTTCCTAAAAAGTCTCAACTGAAAGTCAGGAGAATTTACCCCACAAATGGTGCCATTTCGGGGCTTGACTATAGTGTATTCACACTGTTAAGGACCTTATTTCACAAGTAGTCCCGTGAAATTTCATGGGAAGTGTTAAAAATAAGAGCCTATGATGTGTGAATAGCAGTGACAGAATAAGACCCTTTTGTAATGAAGAAGGAGGCCTTTTAACCCAGGAAGAGATTATATTTTGAGTATTTCAGGACAACATTTTGTGTTCTCTTCTGCACTGTAGCCTCCTCCTGTGTGTTCTGGATTTATTCCATAGCTGAAATGCCAGATTGAATCGATTGAAGCCCCATGCGCAGATGAACATAATAGAAAATTGCAGTGAAATATTGCAGAAAATGGCCTGATTTCATTCTTCAGAACAATAGTTAAAGTCACTCACAGCCTTGGCTTCTGCACACCTGTGAAGCAGAGGCCCTTGGTTTGTACCTTGGTCGTGGTGTAACGTGGAAGGATTTCTGCTCTCTGCCTGGAAAATACTGTCTCTTCCTCAACTTTGTCAGAAGCATAATATTTTCTCAAGTAAAAAAACAAAACATCTGATTCTGCAAGACGCATCTGGGAGTTTAGGGCAGCTGGGACCTTCTGTGATCAGGCCACATTATTCTGAAAGTTTATCCCTTGATGACAAATAAAATATGATGTGGCTTTGCTGTTTGCAAGTAGGATAGAGACTGGAAGTTCATCACTCCAAGCCCTAGCCTTGTGACCGTTTTGTGATGCTCCACTTACACCAATCAACTATGTTGAGTCGGATTATAAAAGCAGAGTATTTTAGTGCATGTGTCCTTTTTTTTTGTAATGAAAATATAGTTGTATTTGATGTTGCAGTTATAATGCAGTAAATAAATACATACATATTTCTTTTTAAGGACTTTTAAATTATTCAGGGGGTGGTTTCACATTTTAGCTGTGCTTGTTTCTTGCCATCAGACTATTTGGGCTGACCTAGAAACACCCAGAAGATGTGAAGCAAGGATAAAATTTGCTGCTGCCTGCCTCTTTGCTCATGTACCATTGGAAGAAAGTTGTCCTGAATGTACCTACTTCACTCTAGTCCTGTAAAATTTAATAGAAAATGTCAGCTTTTCTGTAAGACTGTGCAGTTGTTTGAATAGAATTCTACCGGACCCAAGGAAAATGTGCATTTCCTAATCATATTACGATTCGGAATGATTTCTTATGGCGTTGGCCTCTGACACTCTCTCTCTGTGGGACTGCCCTCAATCCCAAACCTGCTAAAACAAAGGGGGATTTTTTGAGGACCTCAGGTTTGAAGTTAACACCAATCCCATGTAGCGAGCAAGCAGTGTATTAGTCTAACCACTGCTTATTTCTCTGAAGAGTAATCACTGCAAGCATGCATGTGCGGATGCACAACTCTCATTAGCATCCAGGTAATTGCTGGTTTATTTCCTGAATCTTTATGAGATAGAGTCTGCCAGGATCTCTGACATCAAAGGGCTCCACAGGCAGTTACTTCTGGAGGAGTGGAAAAACACTGCAATTTTTTGGTGAACCTGTGGGGTGGGTTCCCCGTTGCTTTTATGAACACGCTGAGCTTTATCCAGGTCTTTGACTTCTCTCGGGTATTTGGACCATGTGGTCCTGTGCCTTCCTGTGAGCTGTCTCCCGCTAAGCCCCCAAAAGTACAAATGCAAACACTTCAGCTGATCATAGCTGTGTCAAGATCAGAGCAACAGCTCAGATCTCTCCCAGAAGAGAAGGGGGTATAACAAGCCCAGGGCTGTAGGAGCAGCAGACTGTCATGGTGGGACAGTTACATTCCCAGAAGGACTACAATCAGTGCACAAAAGAAATTTCCGTTCTTACTTCTCCCCCCCGCCCTTCCCCGCAATGCATTTTTCATCTTGCAGATTATTTTTTGTGGAGCCAGAAAGCAGGCTTCTTTGTGTGTATCAGGCCTGTCCTTCTGGAACCTGCAAAAAAACTTGGGTCCTGGTTCTGTCCTAGACACTATACATAGACCAGGAAAGACTGTTGTCCAGCAGGGACGAGAGAAAAGTGCCTAAGAATAGGTAGAACAGCTCACGCATGTTTGGTGAATGACTATTTTGTTGACCAGGTTCAGGCTGCAAACAACTCCACAGCTGATCAGTGGGAGCTGAGACAGTCAGCGAGAATTATTATAAACACTCTTTGAGGACAATGAAATACTCCAGGCAGTTATAAATCTCTTAAGTCATATATTACTGGAGAAACACCTGTTTTAGATAGCAGCCCTGCTGCTAGAGGATGGAAGTATGTGTTTAGGTTGTAGCAGCAAAAGGTGGCAAGTACAATAAATAAAATAAATAGGGTAGGACCCTCAAGTGGAGTAAATCAGTGTAGTTTCATTGAAGCTGTTGGAACTAAGTCAGTTTACAGCAGTAAGAATCTGGCTTGTAGTCAACAGGGATTTTACAGAATGCTTAAAACCTCTCTATTTAGAGAGTTCTCCTCTGCCTTACGCCCGTGCACTAAATCGTATCCACACAAAAGTCCTCGCCGGTATAATGAGGTCATTTTGGATGTAAGCATCCATTATATGCTTAGGTAAATTAAGGGAAAAATAGAGACGTCATTAGCAAAGTCTTAAAGGATGGAGCAAGGTTAGCGAGTGAGAACTATTTAAATAAAACCAGTCTCAGCCCTGGAGAGTTGCTGGGGAGTGGCTTTCCATGGAAAAGGGCTGATGGTGTGTTGATGCCGCATGTAGAAGCTGAGCTCTGCGGCCATGAGAGATTAAAAGCAGGGATTGAGGGTTTTTTTTTCTAGGTTAATATTTCAAGCTTTCCAAATGTCATTCTTTGACATACCATGAACGCGGCCTCGGTTTCCAACTGCAGAGGACCGCTCTGATAAACACATATTGCTGGAGCAAATGAAACTGAAGGCTCATCCGGTTTTACCGTAGCACTCGTGGTATTAAGAGGGATTGTAATATAATCCTCTTCAATGAATAACCCTAACAGATGTTATCAGGGTTGCTCTGTACGAGCCGTGGACCTCTTGCTAGAACTCCCTCTGTGGAAGTCCGGTTCATAAATTGTCCTAATGGGCTGCCTGCCTCGTCCCGCCGCTGCAGCAGCATGAAAGGGAGCTGCTCACCAGCGGCCTTGAAAGCCGGCATTATTCCCATCTGGTTCGCATTACAATGCTGCTAAATATTTCATGCTTTTTGTTTTACAAACAAATAAGAGCAGAACTAATCTTTTTGTTTAATGTTCCTTGATTGACGCTTCAGTGGGGGGCGGGGGGGGCAAGTTCGAGGCTTGTTTTGATTTTTTTCTTGACTTCAGATCTTAAATGTGGCTCTGCAAAAGCTTTTAATNATACAGGAAAAGATGGGGGGGTGGTGGGGGGAAATCCAGATGATGGATGTGCTGCTCAATCAGTTGGGATTTCTGTGCTCGCGAGGAGATAACTCGATGAAGTGCCAACAGAGACAGGGAGCAGACGTTGACTGGATGTCAGCCATACACAGAGCTCGCTCCGGCTGGGGCTGCCGGAGAACACAGCCATTAGTCCCCCTTTGCCCTTTCACAGCGCCCTGTCAGGGGGTCCCCGAGCGCTGCAGCGAGAGCCATCCATTAAACCGCAGAGTCTGTTTAATCACCCCCTGTTTTACGGGGAGGGGGAACGGCCGCCCTGGGGGGATTCAGCCGACATTTTAACCTCCCGGTTCCCTAAACTCCTGCTGAGCGGGGTGAGCGAAGGCGTCCCCACAGCCATTTCCCGGCGCAGGGCGGGCGGCCCCCCTCCTGGCAGGGACCTTCACTGGTAAGGGGGGAGCCGGCCTCCTCCCCTCCGGTGCCCGCCTGTGGAAATGGCGGCCGAAGGTTTTGGGTGGTTCCCTTCCCACCCCAAGCAAGGCCCGGCTCAGAGCGGGGCCTCTCGGCTGACATTTCTCTGCTGGGCCGGTTGACCCGGCGTTCGACAAACGCCTTTGTCAGGGCGCCCGTTGGGCTGTGTCACCTGTGGGGCCTAATGGGTGGGTGTGAAAGGTACCACACGCCGCTCAGAAGGGGCTGAATGTTGAAAAAAGGTAAATATTGGCTCACTCAGCCTGTCACGGCTCAGCCCCGCGACGGGGTGGCGGTGTGTTGGTGCAGATAGTTAAACCACAGTGCTGTTTTTGACTGGTATCATTGCACAAACAGAAACGAGTTTGTCCGATTCACTCTTGAGATGAATTCTGGGCGTTTATTGCAGGATGAATTTTTTTCCTCATCACCCCCATGCCTTCCTCCTGCAACCGCCGGCAGGAGCGAGTCCCAGGGACGGTCCCCAACGCTCGCCTGAAAATAGGCTTTAGGGCTTACGCTGAACAAGACGCCCAAGCGGTAAAGTTATATACTGCTTTCTCTATGATGTTTTGTCTTTTCATACCATTTTCCTCCCGAGGGTCTCAAGGCCCGCTGCAAGTTTAACTAATTCTTGACAGTCATCTGTGAATTAAGTTCTTTTTGCTAATTACAGCTGAAATCCTATTGCCAGAGTGGGAGATTGCCATTCTCGCTACAATAGTGCACGATAGTTTTGCTCAGGATTGTAAAAATAAATTGTAACTTGTAACTGCCGCGGTTCCTTGCGTTCAATCATTTTCATTGCGGATTTTGACGTTCCGCTTAAAAAATTTCAAATACAGGAATAGTAAATGCCGAGTCATAAAAGCTTAGGAAATGGGTCGAATCCAGAGTGCAAGGCAGCATTACGGGGTCTGATCTGCTGTCTCTGATAATACCCTCGCAAGACAAGGGTCTCTTTTTTTTCATCCCTGAACAAATGAATTGCAGCATGTATGAAATCTCCAGAGGCCATCTGTGACTGTAATTCATTTACTCACCGTATTATGGAACAGATTTTCCAGTGAGTTCAAAACTCGGGAAAAGGGGGGGGGGCGGAATAGTACGATGAGAAGGATCTGTGATCCATATCTAAAAATAAAAATATTTTTCAATTGTCATATTTGATGGATAAAGTGTCTGACACACCAGGCAAAGCCATAGCAACTAGATAAATATGTTTAAAACATTTAATTTTGATACATTAAGAATGAGTCAGACCAGGGGCTTATCGATGCTGAAATTAAGCAGACGTTTCTAAGTTCCTAAAAGCCTCTGATTTTGTTTGGCTTGGAAGACATTTTGCTGTAGATAACTTGGAAGTGTAAGGGGAAGTTGGACTTGGGGCACAAAGGAGCAGCTCTGACAGGTCAGGACTAGCAATTACCTTTCTTCTTCATCTGGTATTTTCCAAGTGCCAGCAGCCCCTACCTGATGTGCGTTAGACCGCACGAGGCCCCTCAGCAAACCTACAGACCCTTGGCTTCTGCTTTTAAATTGAAATTAGTACCTTCATTTACGACCTTAGCTGCTACAAAAATATTTTTGTATATAGGGCACTCTCAATATTTCTGTAGTGCTGTTAACATTCAGTAGTTGTAATTAGTAACACATCTTCATGAACACCCAATTAGTTACGTGGCTGTAAGCATCTGATTTCCTCCCCGAGTAATTCCAAGGAGGTCATCGAAGTTACAGCAGGAATGAATTCAGCCCGCGGTGGCTGGCAGGGTTAGTGTTTATACTGCACGTTGGTACCTGCTGCAGGGTTTTAACTTCTGCACCAAGTCCTGTGTTTCTTCATGAAATGATACCATGCAGAAGAGGAAAACAGCGCAAACTTCTAAAACTTGTTTTCTGTAGACATCTGGCCAAGAGTTATGGCTGAAAGAGGAAAACGTTCACTTCCACGCAGTAATTAGGGGGCTGTATCTGAGCAGAGAGGGGTGGAAAGAAGGTGAGAAAAGGAGCAATGCCCAGGAGGATCAATTTAGCTTTCCATCAGCCTGAAATCAATGAAAGGCACTGCACCGAGCCTTTCGCCCGCAGCCCCTGGCACTTGTAAGCACTAGCGTCAATTTTTTCCTCCCAACACATCACACCCTGACATCCCTTTCCTCTGAGCCAGTGCAGAAGCGAAGACGATGCACACAACCGCTTTCTTGTCCCCCCTCTTCACAGGATTGCAAATGCCCCCATCTCACCTAACTCACCTGGGTGCTCGGGGCGTAAATGGAGCGGAGGCTGGGGAACAGCGGGTACAGCTGAGCGCTGACAGCCCAGCTGCCAGCCGCTGGAGAAGGATTCCCAGCTCGTCAGTTGTGCAAAGCAAGCCAAGTGTACTTGCTTGGAGGTTGAATGCAGCCTAATACTGCTAATACTGCTACATTACTGCTTTCAACATGACCATCACAGCCCATTAAGGACAAAGTAGCTGCAGACTGCATTTCTTCTTTGCTCATGCCTTCACAGCTGTAGCAGATAAAATGCTAAGTGTAGCTTTTTGACTGGGAATTATACAATACTGGCAAAACATTCAGTGACGAGACTTTGTTTACACCAGCAAAACTGCATCTTTTTAACAACATTGTTTTTCCAGTGGAGAATTAGGACATATTGGCACAAATATGCTTTTACCACTACAACCATATCTATGCAACAGGCTTTTCTTAACATGCCTGTATATGTATATACTCCATGATCTGTGTGATCAGCAACACCTGTAGTGTCGGGCTTGCCTTAGTGGATGCAGACACTAGCCAAGAGCAAAAAAAAGTAAATAAAAGCAGTTTAGGCTCCTCTCTGCCTCAGCTCTGCTTGTCACTCAGCAAAAAGCTGAGGAAGATGATGAGGTACGTGACCACTTTGGCATTATCGCTTAATTTGCACAGGGCAGCAATCTGATCCCAGAAAACCAAAATCAATTTCGAAGAAAAACAAAAATCATTCAGAACCCAAACTGTCCAAGGCAAAACTGAGGAAACGGAAATAAAGGAAAGATGCAGCAGCAAGGTTAGAAAAAAAGAAGAATAGCATTTATGTATGGAAAATAAAAAGGGTACATGACAAATGAAGTGACAGCTACCTAACAAAGGGAAAAGGAAAGCGGGGCGAGCCGCAGATGGAAATGCTGCACCGGGGGAAGAGGAGGGAGCCGGCAGGGAGCAGGAGTGGGCAGGAAAGAGGGGGCTACACATGATGCAGAGCCGAGGGCTGGCCCAGCGGGAGGGTGACACAGAGGTAACGGCTCAGTGCCACAACGGGCCTTTTGCAGAGGCACTGGATGGGGCTGAGATCTCTGTTCTGCCTCCGGCTGAGTCACGGGTGTCCTCAGATCACTGGGGGAACTGGGGTGAAATCCCGCTGTCCCCGGGAAATCACTGCCAAAACTCCCTTTGGCTTTCATTGATTTCACAGCGCAATGGCCATTTTGCACTTCGGGAATCTGTCTCAAAAAAAGTGCAGAGGAATTTGGGGGAGGCTCAATATTTTCCATGACCAGCTGTGGGTACCTGACTTGTAGGAGACCCAGAAGATACAGGACTCTTCGGGATCAGAGTGAAGGCACAGCCTCAGGCAGGGTCATGTGCTCCACAGGGCATGGGAGCCACATCCTGCTGCTGCCAGGGGATGCCTGTGCCACCTCTCATCCACTCCAGGCAGCTGAGGTGTGGTGAGACCTCCAGAAGCTGAGCAGGAAAGAGGGGGTAAACATGGTTCTGCAATGCTTCCTATGGGTCTGACGAAATTCATGCCACAGCTACAAGCCCTGAAGCAGCACTGGGTTTCCCAAGGGGAGTGGAGGCAGCAGGGAAGCATCCCAGGCAGCTGGGCTCCAGCCTGGGCACAGCCATCAGCCTGGAAGGGCACGGCCATGCTGGGGATCTGCTGCCCACTCTTCAGCCGGTTTCCTCAGAGCTGAGCAGAAAAGCAAATTGCCTTCCACTAACAGTCATGTCCAGAGGTACTTTTTAATAACATTTCCAAGCAGCAGTCACGTTGCTTGTGGTAAGAAATTCCAAACTGATCTTCTTCCATGTTGTCACTGCCTTGCTGTGTTTGGCTGTCCAGCTCCCTTTTGGCAGCAAGGCGGGAGGAAGAGTGCTCCTGGCACAGGGGGATGCCCAATCTGCTGCAGAGGAGCCGACCCCGGCCCTGCTGGCAGGCTGGCAGGGAACCAACAAGGCTGGTCTCCATCCAATGTTTGGCAGAACTAACCCACAGGTTCCTTATAACCAGCAGTTTTCTCATGGGTCCGTTTCACCTCCAAAAACATCTCGACAGCCAACAGAAATTGGCTTCTGACCATGCCCGCTGCCACACGGCACCCACAAGCCACATCTTTGCCTCCTGGGCTATCTTCAGCCACCTTGGATGGTCCCAGCCCTTCCTTCAGCCCCTGCCAGGGCGTGTTGGCAAAGGACAGCGTGGCTGCACACCAGTGGCACAGTCCTCTCTGGAGGGCACCTGGCAAAGCTTGAGAAAATCTAGAGGGAAAGGTTTGCTGGAGAGTAAGGTTTAATTTCTGTATGAATGAAGTCAATCTCTGCTAGTGCCCACCTGCCATGCTGGCAGGGCAGCTGGTGAGTCTGGGTATCTCCTTTCACTTCAGAGCAGTCCTGAAACTTGAGGTTTCATCCCAGGATGAGCAAGCTTGGCCGCTCTTGTCTTCCTGGGGCCAAATTTTGAGAAGAGCTGTTCCTGCTCTTGTACGCAGTGCACTTTCTGATGGAGATGAGCGGTTTGTATTTGTCCTTGACAGAAGCCTTGCCTTGCCCGAGTTATTTTTCTGGTATTTTAACCACTAGTCATCCCCCTTGGTTTTGCTGTGGGAAGAGCTAAATGCGGCAATTAGCAAGAACTGGCACAGTGCCACAATATTTTGTGGTGGGTTTGGGTGCTCTGTCCCCCACCCGCCTGAGGTGGCAAAGTGCGTTACCCCGTGAGTTGGCAGAGGTAATGCAGACAGGAATGGCCAATACGTGCTTTGCCGGGTGATTCCTCCAGGACAGCAAAAAGCAGTTTAATTTCTTATGACAGAAAATGGGGTCATGAGAAGAAGAGACATGTTAAGCAGGAGGAGGAGAAATGTAAGCGTTTCCTTTGGTGCCACTTTCTCCCCAGCCTCTGAAAATGGAAGTCAGCGTCTTGGAGAGCTGTGTTGGATCAAGTTGGTAATCCAAGGTAGCACCACACTACCGTGAACACAGGTTTCATGCTTTCAGTATCTGGAGCTGGATGTCACATTGCTCTGAATTTCTTTGCCTAAACTTGGGGACAAACTCGGGTTCAATAAAAATTGACGCTAGTTGTGTAAGGGCACAGGCAGCTCTTGCTTGCATTTGTGCAAACCCATTGATATTGGAGAGAGAAGAAAGCCGGAACATTTCTACTGGCACCTAACAAGTATCTAACATCTAACAAAAATCACACTCAGGCGTGCATGCCGTGCTGCTCACTCTCTGCTCAGATAAGTGCTGGCAGAAGGGCCAGCCGCTGGCCGAAAAAGGATCACTTCTATTTTTAAACCCATTCGTGTTAACATCTTACCTGTGAGGAGCCTGGGCACCCAGGCAGCAGCGGGAAAAGCTGGGCAGTTTCACAAGAAGAGAAGTCCATGAGGTCTGCAGGCCAGGGCCACCCGCAGGACCCTCACAGAGAGGTGTATTCCCATAGTGCTGCACACTCATTCAGTAGGAAGGTGCCATATGAGAGCAGCTGGGACTGGACTGTGACCTGCAGACTGAAAGATTATCTGAGATTTTGGGGTTTTCTTTGAGGACTTGGTTGATAGGACCCTCCTTGGAGAGCCCATGTGCTGACTTTGGATGCAATCACATTCCTCGCTTCTATCTCCAGTTTGCACTGTTGCTATGGGAAGCTCTTTCGAGGGCACAAGTGTGTGCTCACACACACAAGGCTGTGCATGCGTCTCTGGGGAAGGCAGCAGGCTCTGTTTCCTCTGCCCCTTTCATGCCACAGCCTGAAACATTTGTGTTTAAATTCCATCACATCGTGCAAAACCTCTTCTGTTTCAACCGGCCAAAACCAGCTGCTATTTCTTCTTTTGTTTGAAATAGCAAACCAAAACAGTGTTTACTTTAATTCTTGAGAGTGTCACAGATAATCTGTGGGATGGAGTCCTCATTTTCCATGCACTCCAAAACCACCGAGTGTCACGCACAGCTGTCGGTAGTACAAAAAATGAAATCAAGTTGCTCAGCTCAGACAAAAGCAGATAAAAGTCCCGTGTGCATTTTCCTGTAAGAAAAAAAAAAGGAGGAAGGGATGAGGAGAAGAATCTTAATATAAAAGAAACGTGAGGATTTTAGAGACTCACAGGAGGATAAAAAAATCTGAAATCTGCCAGTAAAGAGGGATCTGTTGCCTTCCTGAAGCATGGGGATCTAATTACTTCTTTTTCCCCCCCTTCATTATAAAACAACTATTGCAGAACATAAATGACCTTGTAGACTCACTAGATATTCCTGCCAAAAAGCATATCCATTATCAAGTAATACATTTTCTGCTTGCGTAGCTCCAGTGAGCTCTTTTGAAAAGCAGTAAGTTCTCTTCTGACTCCCTTATCACATTTCAGGATGCCTTTAGTCATGGGACTCCGCTTATTCAGTAGTTCATGTCAAATTTACTTCAGTAAGCAAAACTCGGAGTTCTTTGAGAGCTGCTTTCCTGTTCCCCAGCGAGGGAGGTGTTGGGCTTGCTCCTGCTCTCACTAAAATACGTTTGAGGTTTGCTATTGATTTCAGGGAGGCCACGAAGGCACAAAACAATACTTCTCGAGACCAACTCTCTTTGGAGCTACGCTAATTCACAGCATCTGAAGTGTCTTTTTGCAAGAGATCAGCAGCAAAAAGAAAATCGGTGTTTGGGACAAGCACTTTAAAAGGTAGAAACGACTACAGAAGTGGGTCTGCAGAATTTTAAAATGCATGACGGTTCAAATCACCCTGGCTGGCTGGATTGTTACGCAACTCGCACATCATGAAACCTGGGTCTTTGACAGGGAATAACTTCAGATTGAAGTTAGCCAACATAATTCTTGATAAACAAAAAAGACCCCAAACACTAGACGCCCTCTGAAATGGAATAGCTGCACTCCACTGCCCTGGGGGCCAGCCCTGGCCAGCCCTCCTTCCTCAGCTGTCCCCAGCAGCAGCTCAGGACTGTGCTAGTCAGCATCAGCTGCAACCCGACCATGGAACATCCCAACAGGTTAACCGCAGAGATGACCACGCAGTGGGAATGGTCACTGCGGAAAGTAGTAATATAAATACAGCTTAGAGTCCCAAGTGCAGGTAAGTACGTTGGCTTCTGATGCCGAAACCTGGATTTGAGTGCTTTGCTTCATGATACCTGAAGTGCCACAATAATAAAAGATTGTACTTTTGTTAAGAGTGAAAAAATATCCACTATTTTTGGCTAAGAGAGTGAGCCTTTTGTTTGCTAAAAATAACTCATAAATGGGAGTTGTGCCCTTAAGAATATAGCTAGTCGCTTTCATTTAAGAAAAATTAATATTGCTGTTGTTACCGTGTCCCACATTGTAGTCACCCATAACGGCACTGGGGTTTTATTGTTATTGTAAAGCATTCAGGTATTTCAGTCCCATGGGGGATGAAACACCAACCGCCCATCTTCTAACTGAAGGTTTGCAACAAAAGAAAAAAAAAAAGGGAGGGGGGATTGCAATAAAAGAGTCCCAGAAATGCAGAAAAATTGTTCCAATTTCTTTAAAAGATGTTTCTTGTTAGGATCTGTCAGTTATGATAGCTTCCCCAGCCCTGCTGAAATACCGTGTGTCCCACATTCACACCAGGGTCGTTAATGGCAGTCCCATGTGCTCTGTGCACCCAGAGGAAGGCACGTTCTCTCTGTCATTTTGTGGTTTCCCCGAATTCTCATAGGAAGCAAGGTGGACTTGCTCTGTTCTGCATGTACACGCGTTAGATATTTCAGGCTTCTCAGCATAACAAGTCCAGTGTCATCACCAGGCTGAGGTTCATGGCTCTCCCCAACTCCAGCCTCACCTCCCACTCATCCTCTTGACACATGTGAGCATGCTTTAGTACAAGTCCAAGTCATTGATCCCCAGGCTAGACAGATGAAGCTTGATGTGGATGAATAGTCCACTTCAGCAGCAAATACTCTGGCTTTGGCATAGTTATAGGTACTCTTAACTTCCCATTGCAGATCGGGCCAGAAAGTTCTTTTGCAGGATCTGGAGTGACCCATATCTAGCTCATTATGTTCCTGGAAATAATAATGAATATTTGAGAGAAGATCCCTTCAAGGTTCGCGTCGTTGTCCTCTACAGAGGGACAAGGAGAGGTCACAGGCTGCCTTGCACAGAGTTACACGGCAGCACGAGAGCTTCAGGATGACAAGGCTGGTGCAATGGGTCCTTCCCAAGAAATACAGTTTTGGGGACGGGAGAGATTTTCCTGAGCCCAGCATCCCTCTTGAGCCAATGCCATCCTGGGGAGCTGTGCAGTTCATGCTCTCGGGAGAGAGATGCCCAGGATTGTGCCTGAATGCCAAATCCTCCCACCCTCTGTGCTGTGCCGGAGCCCGCAGCTCCCCCAGCCTTGGACAAAGCGAACCTGGTTTCTGGCTTGCTTGAGGGAATTGTTTTAGTTTCTGCTGATCAGTTCAAATTTTTCTTCTTGTTTGCAGAACAGGCAAGTAAGTTCTTTCTAAATGAGCCTTTTCCCAACTGGTAGTGTCCCAGTAGCGACATCTGGGTGGATGTGACTCCTGGGATCCTTCCAGTCTTGCTGCTGACCTGGAAATGGTTCAGTCAGATCACCTCTAGGCTCCAGGCAAGTCAAGTCTATCAGTCTCACTGTGCTCTAGTTTTCCCTTTCTGAGGTAAAATGTAATATAATATTAGATAGTTCCACCCTTCTCTATCCCTGGAAAACAGCTTCATGCTGAAAGGGAAATGGTCTTCCAGGTAAGGCCATGGACCTGTCTGACCGTCTTCATTGCTCTGCCATCAATTTCTTATGTGATCTGGTCCTGAAATACAAATTTTCCCTCACATAAATAAAGATATTAATATGTGTGGCAGGTTAAATGGAAATATATATTGGTATTTTTTAGACTACTAATAAAACAAATACCATAGAACAGCTCTGTAACTAGGTCTAAGCAAATATCCACACCTATCAGCATCAGAAGAAGCAGATCCTGGTTTCAAGCAAATTTGCATCTTGTAGCTGACTTTTTTTTAAACTTGGTTAGGCTAAAGCTGCAGCATGTGGTGTGAGAGAAGACTTTACGAATGCCCTTAGCACCGGAAAGAGCTCAATCAGAATTACCTTTTATTACACACAGGATATGTACTTCATCTGGGAAAGACAACTTGAATGATGGGTGGATTTTTATGTCTAATAAAGCATTAACCATAATCTAAACTTTTCCTGCAGTTAAAGTATTTAGAATGGCTCTTTCCTGTGTGGATTCTCTGATGTCTCTCTCCTCTACGTGGCTGCTTGTTTAACATAGAAATTGCAGGAATATGCTATCTTTGTGATTTCTACTCCACAATCAAATCCAGTTGAAACTGGTCCGTGAGTTCACAAGTTATCACGGGAAGCGCAGATAGAGACGCACAAACACAGAGGGTCATCACATAAGCCTTTTTATCCAAGCTAAAAATAGAAAACCAATGAAAAACCCCCAACAGACTTTAAAACATGAATCTTGGGCTGGAGACATTTTTTCCCATCCCCAGCATTAACCATGAGTATTTTGCTGTCTGCCCTCAGCGTGCCTATGGGGTGCAGGGTAACGCACTGGCCCCGGCAGCGGTTTCTGTGATGTGAACGTCAGGCGGTTGTACCACAACCTCATTACCCGCAGGACTAGTACATGGGTGCAATCTTCACCTTTGGGGAGGAAAATCTTCTGGTCCTACCCTGTGTAGCTGGGTTGCCAAATCATCCCTTCTATACGAGCCTCTCCAGGGAATGCCACTGCCCCCTAACTTATATATTTTGATATCACAAATAACTACGGAAACAGGATGAAGCCAAGATGGGAATTCCTGTTGAAATCTGGATCAAAATCCTCCCAGCGGGGCCACGGGGAGGCTGGGAGCCTCCAGCATCAGTACTTCACTGACATGCCTGTGAGGGTACGCCACTCTTTCCCCATAGGACCTTCCCCAGGACAACAAACCCACCAGCCCACAGGGCACCGAATCCATCTCTCTTAATGAAGATGACGTACCCTGATGTATCCAGTGGAGCACGGCTTACCTAAGCAAAAACCCTGGGGCCACTTTATCACGGAGTAGCTTTTTGCAGGCGCACAACCTGCTTTTCTTTATCCGTCCAAAGCCTTGGGTTTCTCGGTTTTGCAGAGAACCCTTTCCATTCCACCTGCCGCTTGCCACAAAGGTGTAGTTGTGCTGCCACGCAAAACGGAGACGGCTGCAGAAAAGCACCCAGAAAAAGCAGGAGATGTAGCTCAGCCAATGCAAACATGTAAGAAACTGTGCAAGGGCTCAGAAGAGAAACCAGATTGCTGTTGAAATAGCTGGTTAACATTTTGTCTGGAAGCACAGCTTCAATAAAATAGGTAAGGAAACCAGCTAAGGACCCCCAATGGCACACATATTTATTGAGAATCCAATAAAAGTCTCAGAACAAATAGCCTGAAGGACCTGTAGACACAGCCTCTGCTGTAATAAAAATGCAATACAAGGCATCAGGGAAATGGTAAGGGAAAAGGGCTGCTCCATGAGAAAACCAAACAAGAATCCCAGAGCACGAGGCCTGGAGACACAGGCTGGGATGTAATAAAATAACTGCCATTGGGGAAAAAGAAAGAAAAACAAAACATCTAACAAAGGCACAAAGAAGCCCCAGATACCCCAGCTAGTCTAGAAAATCAGCACAAGTTGCTGTAAAAACACATGGGAAAATAGGAAAAGAATAATGGCTGCGAAGTGATCGACTCCTGCAGGTACCTAAAGGCAGCGCACAGGCGAAGGTCCACAGGAAGCCATGTCAGCTGCAGTAAACTCTGAGGGTGCCTAGGAGACAAACCTGTAAAAGGTGACAAAACAGCGGCCTCAGAGGGGCTAAATCTCTGCACTGGAGAGAGATTGACATTACATGCAAACCCCCACATCGCATGGAGCTGGGATTTTTTTGTTTGATTTGTCTCAGTCAACAAAACTTTTCAGTAGATACATAAAGATGCTGGAGATTTTCTACTACAAGTGCACAGGAAAAACTGGTTTCAGAGGCAACTCTTGGCTCAAAGGGTTCACTCTGTACCCACTTATTGTGAATTTTCATGTCCTGTAAAAGCAGCCAGAAAAATAGGCAATTATTTATTGTCAAAGTCATTGTCATGTTATGTACTGTTAATGAAAATGACATAAAATAAGGCTTTGTAGGAAGAAGCAAGACGTTTTATTAAGGCAAATGAGTAAATTGAGAAAGAAGGTGATTTTCATTTCCTGGCTTCAGTTGCATGCTGCAGGTCATGGCCATAAACGAGCAGTTGCCTGTCGCAAGGCGAGGACCCGCATCCTCAGGCTGCGCTGCTCCCCAGACCCCTGCCCCGCTAACAGAAAGCCTGTACGGACAGGACAGGTCCAGGCTGGCACCTCAGGAGCACGTCCTCCTGGCTGGTGGCAATTTAGCCTGCTTTGCTGGGGAGAGATGTTCCAGTATAGGTGGGTCTCCCATAGACGTTTCTCACTGCTGCCCCTGGTTTTACCGTCAGTGAGCGAGGGCAGCGTCTCTCAGTTCTGCCTGGGTTTGGGCAAGGATGCCCTCAGGACAACCCAAGGTGCAGATGTTACCCGATTTTCTCCAGGCAAATGCCAGCCCTGGAGGAGCTGTGACACACACTCATGCTACGAATAACGCAGCTCTGCAGCTGGGATTTTTGAGTCTCTTCAGAAATTCATTCAACCCCTGCCCAGAGGTTGTGGTTTGGTGTTTTTTTTTGAATATACTTCTGGAACAACTGCAGAGTTAATTTGCTTAGAAGTTGGCAGTAACAAAGTATATTTTTGTTTACAAGCCTCTGAACTAGGAAACCTAACACTGACGGTGCTGTTAGATCCACGAATCCACTTGTCAAGTTTTACTTTACATTGCTGACAGAGAAATACGTGCTTTTTCAACAACTCTCCTTCCACCTGTGTGTCAGCTCTCTTCCTTGCGCCAATCGCTCTAACCTGCCTACACTCCTGAAATTGTCCTTCCTGAACTGCGCTTCCTGGGCTGCGATGGTCCTAGGGTTTGCTGGGCATATGGTTTAACAGTAGAGGATGGTATTTTTAAGATTTCTTCTGTTCCTCATCACCTAGGTCTCTCCAGCTCCCATCGATACCTGGGGGTGGCTTTTGCCCTCCTCAGGGTATTCACAGTGTTGCTCCCTGCCAAGGAGACTTCACATTATAGCCACTTCTTCCAGCTGTCAGACCGCCTGGTGTGGCTCTATCCAGCACTACCCAAGTAGTTTCCATCCACCGCGACGCCGTGACGGGCTCCGAGGAGGCAGGGGTGTCTGCAGTTCACAAAGCCATACGTGCAGGGGTGCTCTCATCACGCGCAGGTCTGGAAGGAAGAAAACCTGAAAAGACCAGTTACGGCACAAAGGTTAAGCTGTTGTGTCTGCGGTCCAACAAAGCGGCGAGCTGAGCTCATTCCACCAAGTCTCTTGCTAATCTGGTGCTCTCATGGGTGTGAAATATTATCAGCTGTTAGAGTTATTAACCAGTGTTAACCAGGTAGTGCATGCACCGAGCTGTGTTTAAGGTTAACTGTGCCATTAAGGGCTTACAAACTCAATTAAAGATTTTAGTGCTCAACAGTTAATGGTTAATTTCTGCAGATGTCCTGTTTCCAATTACTATTCATATATAATGTAAGCAGCATGGCATCACACTTCAACTCAAGACAGACTGATTTTTTTTAATATATTTTATACCAGCAGAAGGTTTCACTTAATTGTGTAATACCCAATATATAGTATTCCTGGAGTGTCTTTGAAATCCCTCTTAAACCCTGAGTATTTTCACCTTTCTTTTTTGATTATTATCACCTCTCCCTGTCTCACTTGTGCCCATCTAACCCCGCAAAGGTATGGAGGTCTTCTTCGCGTTGTGCCACCACCCTGCTGCCAACGGGGAGGAAGGCACGCTAAGAAACGCGCTCTGGCCCTCCTGGTCCCCGCAGTCACCGCGAGAGACTCACAGCTTTTCTTTTTCCTCTCTCCTTGGAAATGTTTTGGGAAGCTCACAACCCCCAAAGGGTACTGAGGAGCTCAAACGTAGATTTAAAAGCCTAAATTTGAGCCCGCTGAGTTTGGAAAGTTTTAAGCAACAATAACCCTCTTGTAAGACCAAGTCTGATAAGGGAGAGTTTGACTAAATCTGCAGATGGAGTTAACTGGAAAGTTCTGAGTCCTGGAGTTACACCTGGGGGGAAGAAAAGCAGCTACTGTCAGTAAAGAGAAAGAGTGAATAAATCAGCTCTCCGCTAATGAGACAAATAAATTCATAACTGGAAGCTGCGTTCTTACCTACTCACCCATTAGGAAAAATCAGTTCCTTTCTATACATGCAATTGCGATATTCCTCCTGAGAAATACTCTCAGTTCAGCAAAGAACATGAACGCATACCTAACTCTGCACATGCAAGTAAATCTATGCTTATCATTAAATTGAAGTTAAGAATATAATTAAATTGAAATTAAATATGAAATGCCCTGGGAATTACTCATGAGCTTGAAATTCAGTCATTTAAATGCAACGTCGAGCTGGCGCATCTGGGAGACAAGGGCCCAGGGAGATGCACACAGCGCTAGGCTTGCAAAACTCTCTGAGATGGTTTCACAAGCACTTTCAGCCACCTGATGACTGCACTGTTATTAAAAAGGCATATCCCACCTCTTCTCCCTGCCACACTTCCCCAGGTACAGCAACCGTCCAGGTTGTTCAGCCAACCGAATCAGCAAACTGATCCGGACAAAAAACAATCCTATAAAAGAACCCCAATCATTTTGGGATGGGTGTGCTCTGCCACTGAGCTAACCACATGGCCACCCAACTGCAGGCACGGGCCTGTAAGAGGGGTGAGGGGACAGAGGTGATCCCACCTCTTGTGGTGGCTGCGGAGTCTTCAGCTGGTCAAGCTGGAAGGAAAGCTCATGTGCTCTGAGGGCCTGTTACAAAGTGTGTCATTTGGAAACTCCTTGCAGTCATTTCTGATCTGTTCTACTGCACGTGAAATCATGGCCCTTCAAGTCATTCTTTCAGGTAGAGGAGCTTGTTGGAGGATATCTTGGGAGATAGTGTTCTTTGAGATTCACAGGGGTGCAGCACCAGTGCCTCCTATGGCTATACAGTCTACAGTTAGTCTCTGCAGAAAAGGTGTGAGCCACCCAATGGGAGAGATCTAATTTTTTCTAAAAGAAACATCAAAAAGGAGTTGTTAACCACAGTGGCATAAGTTCATGTGATGGCATATTTAAAAATTACTGTGGATGGAGATAACAGACAGTTGGGGCACAGAATTTGTCTAGGCATCTCCAGAGTTTTGGGGTGAGATCCATTCTTTCCAGGCGTACAGAGGTTTTATGGTGCAGGTGCAGCTGCTCAGGGCAGAAGTCTCCACTGTAGTGGTTGTTCAGAAGCTGTGGGAGAAACTCCAGTAAGATGTAAGGCCCATCCTAACCCTGAGTCCCTCTTGTACCAAATGTTAGGAGCACTCCTTAACCTTGTTGTCTCGCCCCAGAAATACAGATTATTGGGCACCTTTAAATGGCCCCCACCAAGTCCCCATATGGGAGAGACCAGCCCACAAAAACCTGTCAACAGAGAGCAGGAATGAAGCAGATGTGACAGAGCTTCATCAAGTCCTTCATGGCATCACTGGAAGAGGTTCACACGGGCCGTGTGTGTACGAGCAGTCTAGAACAGATCCGAAAATGTAGGATTTATCTATTAAAAGACAATATGTGGCTGACCTTTCCCTTCATTTAAGCTAGTGAAAATGCAGGAACGGACAATCCTGCTTATGGACATGTTTCCACTCAGTGCTGAGCACCTCACTGAGACATCTATTTTTATCAGGCATTTATTCTACAATAGCGGTGGCAGCTCTAACCAAGCCCAGGCCACCAGAGTAGAGAATAACTCCAGCTCTCTACAAAGAGACTTAATCAACTGACGACTTGAAAGGGTTTCTCAGACCTCATAGGATTTTTCTTTGCTTTTTTTTTTCCTCGGTGGAGACTCAGAAAAGCACTCAAGTGGATGGCAAAGCGTCTCACAAATATCTTGTATAATTTGGCAACGGCCATGTTCCACATCTAATTTCATTACAGCACATTGAATGTTTTGGGTTTTTTTTACAATGGTTTTTGCACCTTTAACAACATGTTGATTATTGCGCTTTGAAATAACTCACTTACTTCTTTGAGAATAACTAAAGTGAAAATTTCATTTAGAATTGCAACACCTGGAGAAAATCAACATCATGTGACTTGTAGGCACTTCTAAACAGGAAATACTCCATTTATTTTTTTAGCTGTGTTTGTGTAATAAAGTCTAGCATCCAAGTGTGAGCAACACATTTTCTTGTTTTATTAAACAGCATGAAAGGATTTATTACTTCTCCACCGAATGCACTTCTGGCACCAAATGGAGCTGGACAATAATTGTCAGGCACTGAGTTTAACATTACGAGAAAACACCTTTGGTGGAGTTCAGAGTTTATTGTGTAATGAAAAATACACCTAGATGGTGAGGCTTCCTTTGAGAATTTGCTTGGTGAGTGTAATCTCAGGTACTGCTGCTTAATAAATTGGATTCTTTGAAACAGAAATTAAAGTACTGAAATAACATCTAAGAAGGTTATTTTTCTTTTCCTCCTCCAGCTATGTGAAGTTCCTTTGGAAGGAAAATAAAAACAGAGGGAACGGAGAACACTTCTTTTACCACTCAACAGGTTAGGGCTGTGAGATGCTCTCAAAGAGCAGTGTACCACGCTCAGGACCTTTCTCCCTCTCTCCTCTCATCTCTCTCAACGGCAGTGGCTGCCCCCGTCCCCGTGGTCCCACCCCAGGTCAGAGCCAGGCATGAATCACAGAATCACAGAATCTCCTAGACTGGAAAAGACCTGTAAGATCATCTAGTCCAATCCTTAACCTAACACCGACAAGCCCACCACTAAACCACGTCCCTGAGCACTATATCTACACGATCCTTAAATACCTCCAGGGACGGGGACTCCACCACTGCCCCCGGGTAACATGTGAAGGACTTTCCTCTCTGTTTTTATTCCCTGTATTGAGAGAGAAATGTGCCCTGGGCAGGGTAGGAGCCACAAAGATGGGCTTGGCCCGAGAGAAGTTGTTGCAAGAAGTGTTTTGCAGGTGTGCTGCATTCTCACCCTCTCAGGAGTTCCCCAGAGACACAGACTGATGAGCAAAGGGAGAGATGCGGTTAAAATCCAAGCGCTGCTCTTCAGGGGATGAGCAGAGGGGACCGATCTGCAGCACTCTGCTCGCGAGTCCCCCGCGCCTCGTACAGGCAAGCGCACCCACGCAAAGTTCTCTTGATGCTGTCACAAATGACTGCTCAAGGTCGAAATGAGGAACAGCCCCTGTATACCTCCATGGTATACCATGCAGGTATGGACTGACAAATTCTCCCTGAGGTCAGTGGAGCGCTGCAACACTCGACATACGATTCACGTTCCGCTGAGACCGGCGATGCACGGATTACAGGTGTTGGGATTAACTACAGGAATGGGAAAATACTTCATGCAATCCCCCAGTTAGGGTTAGCTCTGACTAATGAGAAAGCCCTCCCAGCAGCTGCCTTGCTCGGTGCAGGACAGCAGGCTGCGGGCACCCCCCCGGCACCTCCCGGCCCCGCTGCCCCGAGGGGGGCAGGCAGGGAGATGGGGAGGCGAGCACGGGTGGGCCTGGTCCCTCTCATGCAGGGAAACACTGAAAAGCTTCTTTCTGTGAATTACCACAGTCTTTGTCTTTAACCCCCTCCTCCCCCCCTTCGCCCTT
>VZSZ01011830.1:1662087-1676069 GCA_013398815.1 Ibidorhyncha struthersii | reverse complement strand
CGTCTTTTAAACACCTCCAGGGATGGCAACTCCCCCACTTCCCTGGGCAGCCTGTTCCAATGCTTAACAGCTCTTTCGGGGAAGCAATTTTTCCTAATATCCATCCTAAACCTCCCCTGGCACAACCTGAGGCCATTTCCTCTTGTCCTATCGCCTGTTACTTGGGAGACATATAGAAAACCATCTTGCGATCACCTGACTGCAGCACATGCAATTTCTGGGGGAGCTGTAGGTTTTAAGGTCAGGTGAGACCCTTACAGTGAGAGACTTCGAGCTCCTGTCTGAAATGAGTCTTGCGTCGTGATCCCTGCAAACAGCACAGACCCCCGTGGAGTCCTCTCCTGTGTGTTTGGAACGCGGAGCACGATGTGCGGTGGGAAAGAGGGGTCCTCCTCCGCTGGGCTCTCCTCTGGTCCCCACAGAGCTCCCACCAGCTTGGTCTGGCCCCTCCTACCCTGGGGATGCTTGTGCATGCGTATTGCAGGGAAAGGAGCACTAGAGGAGGGAAGAAGACCACCCTCCCAGGAACACTACCAGGCTGAGAGACAAAGGGGTACGGGGCAGACATAGCAAAGACACCTACAGATCAGGACTGGGGCAGGGGAGGTGGTTTCTCCCCTTCTTGTAACATCAGGAGGGCCTTGCCTGAAAGGTGAAAGTGGTAAAACAAAATCAATCTTTCATCTTCACACAGACAGCACAAAAGCTGCTCCTAGGACAAATTCAAAAGTTCTCCATTGCCCAGTTTAACCTGTTATCAGATCTGCGCATACATAACACGAATACCCAGAATTGCATTAGTTAGCATTGACAAAAACAAAAAAAAAGTCAGGAGCCATTTTAAACATAATATGTCAGGTTTTATGCCAATCTCTGCTTAAGGAACCAGGAAGGCTTCCAACAAACACCGGGGACAGACTAATTCATGTCTGCTTATCAAGAGGTTCTTGCATCTTTTGATTCTCCCAGTGCCAGTCACGGTTCCAGGAGAGGACGCTGGACAAGATGCCCCTCCTGGCTGACCCCATCTGACCAACCCTGTGCTCCCATTTTTCCATAGTGAAGAAGAGCTGCCATGTATGTTTTCTTTAAATGGTGTTTATTGGTTACTTTCAGTTGCTTCTTGTGAGTTTAAATGGTCATTTTCATTTGGGTGGACTGCAGATCCCATCGGCAATGCAGGAGAACCACAGGTGGAGCAAACTGGAAAGAAAAGAAAAGGCTGTTCATAAGCCTGTGCTCACTGAAGGAAACACAGAGAATCACAGCCAGTAAATATCATTAAAAGTAAGATAAATCTCAAAATTTGTTTATGCTTTTACACACTAATGTCTTGATCCAGAAAACAGTTACGCATATAATTAATGTTACCACCATGATAACCCCATCATGGCACATTTGCTGTGGGTATTTGCATTTTTACAGAACCAGAAGCCACAATAAGATCTTTCAGTTCTACCTCAGTTATGCAAGTTGCAAGATATTACATCCTTATGAACATGTGGAAAAATGACATTTTGAGGAAAATTATTATAATTAATAGATATTATAGGCACAAGACCTGATTATAAATAATAAGGTCATCGCTAAAATGGGGATACTTTCCAAGCAGTTTTAAAACCCGTCTGGCAAAAAACAGGTCAGGTCACCCTAAATGGTGTTTGCAGTATGGTTCCAGGCAGTTCTGAAATCAGTTTGGAGGAACTGATTTAAGACCTACAGGAGATGTATCATACAAATTCCAACCTGAGGGAACTCGCATTTATGTGATTCTGCTCTGAGCATGACACTCTGGTTTCAAAAAAGCAGAATAATACCTGAACCTAAGAAATCGAATGTGAGAGAGAGGTGATCAGATAATGTCCTGGTAACAGCCTTTCCTTATACTACAGGTATGTATGGGAAATGAACGGTGAACTTTTGAAGCAGTTCTTAGCGCCGTCCTCGTTACCTTCGTAATCCCCACTCCTCACAGATGATAGATGTCCCCTTGCAGTCCGACCCTGGGAGTCACTGATCCGGGGCATCAAGCCTCCATTTGGCCGGGAAATGACTCCCTCTGAGTACTGCCATTGCGCACACAAAGGCACACACTGTATGAAAGCCTGTTCCTATGGAAAACTGCATCTGGGATTTGAGCCATAGCTTGTATTTATACTCGGTGAGTTTTTTCGTAAAAGGTCTCTCCTGTGTGATACTGATGGTAATTCTTGGGTGACTAGACAGCCCCGTGGCTGGAGACTGGTTCCACAGACAGAAAAACCTAGGCTGACAACTCATCTTGGTGAAACTGAAGTCTGGTAGGAGTAAAAATAGTTACAGGCGGTTTTTAAGCTGTGTCTACTTCCAAGTTTCTACACAGAAGTCTAGAGCTGGCACTCTCATCTCATGTTAACAGACGGGACATTGCTCCTCTCCGACGATACAGCAAAGCAGCTAAGCACGTGCTTAGATGTGAATGATGGCAGGGATGGAGGGAGGGAGAAAAACACGATCAAATCAAACATAGCAGTTCTTCCTGGATAGGCCTGGACCCTGGAGGTGTCTTGGGATGAGGAGGTGGTCATTAGAAATCAGGTAATTACATCAGGGTTAGCCAGAAAAGATCAAGGAGGGGGAACTGGGAAGACCCACATGGCATTGATAAAATGTATGACAATCTAAAACCAAGCCAATAAATACATAGCCAGCCTCCAGGTTAAGTCCTCTCCAGCATCATCCCCACGAAACGCACGCACATGGCAATAATTCCATCACCCCCGTGTCTGGGACCTGTGCAGGAAAAGGTTAATTCCCTCTCAGGCTTTATGGCACAAAGTAAAAGCTCTTGTTATTTTTGTTTTGGTTTTTTTTTTTTGTTTTTTTTAAATCCTGTGGAGAAAGAGGCAGGCTTCAAATATTTGCGTAGGCTGCTTGGCAACAAACTGCATGTGATCTTTACGAAAACAATGAGTTCTCATAGAATTTACATTGTGTTTGAACTGGGTGCTAATGGCTGCTGCCCAGTGCCCAGTGGCTGGTCTGTGGGAAGAGACAGCCGGAGCTGAGTTATATTGTGCATTGTGCGCCGCTGCTCCACACACCAGAGACCAGAGACGGAGCTGCCCGAAGTTGAGGACCAGGGCGCTGGGAATAAGGCTGGGGCTTCTGGAGAATGCAAAATGCATTAGGTGAGACCTGACACCAGCTGTGGTTGGGCACTTAAGGCCACTGCTGAGGGGCGTAATCCGTGCACACAGCATCCTGAACATAAGGGATGGCCGCAGGGATGTCTCCTTCCGTCTTGGGAAATTAGCTGCGTACTCAGTATTTGTCCCTCAGAAACGATATCTACTTGTCCGCAGTAAAGGTGCTAGTAAACAGATTGTAATCCTTTCCCTATCCGCTCAGAACTGATTTAAAACTGAGATACCGTCAGTTCAGCCGCGCAGGAAAGGCAGGGTATACCTGTGCTTGCAGCTGCTCAAAGATCATTGAAACCAGCTCAGAAATCATGAGGTTTCTCAAAACAATAAGGACCACTTACTTCTTTCTTTCTTTCTTTTTCTTCTCCCCCCATGCTCTCCCCCCTCCATTTTGTCCCTTTCACCTTTAGGATACAACTAAAGCATGTTTTCTTAGGTTTCTTCCGTTACACCCCCCCAAAAAATTCTCTTCCTGGCAGGAAAACGAACTTTTAAGCGAATATCATTTGCAAAAGCAATGAGAAGAAACCAGTGATGATTTCTGGTATTTGGTTTGCAACACCCCCCCCCCATAATCTGGGGAGGTGACACCATTTCCCTGCACGGATGGCCTTAGGTTAGGACCTTTTGGACCATTCCTGGTGAGGGTAGAGGGGACACGTAGTACCAATGGAGTTGCTCTGAAAGAGGATGTAAAAAAAGAGCTGAACACGGGTGTATCCGATACCCTATCTCAAAGTGGGCATGAATAAAAACTCTGATCCGTGTCGCTTCACTTTTACCAGTCAAAACCCAGCCATTGCTCTCTGTGTGCACAGGCAATAAAGAAACCACACGGCTTTCCCGAAAATTCCTTCATGTGAAGACATGGGAGTGGACCAGCTCATAACAGCTGGGAAAAGCAGGGCGTGGTAAGCAACAGCATCCAGTCCCATCAATAAGAAAATACGATTTCAGAGAAGTTAAGTGACTTGCACACGATCATGTATGCCCTAAGCCAGAGCCAAAGCCAACCTAATGTCCAGAGTTTCCAAATTCAGGTGCTCTGAATTCAGTGAACGATGATGACAACTTCCTGTAGGTGGGTACTATTTGTGTTTTAACTCTCAGAACGTATCTAAGCGGGGAAAAGGAGCCCTCGAAAAGTGTCACCCGGTAGCAGGGCACCCACTGACTGTCTGAGCCTCTCTCTGCAGATATCACGGGAATGTTGTGAGTCTTCGTGAAGTTGCATGAGAGGAGCATGAGGCAGTTGCTCCTTGTGCATGGTTATGTATGACTGGTAGAGATGGCGCTGAACAAATGGACATGTGTTCACGTGTTCATGTTCCACCACCGACAGTCTTCTGTTTACTCCTATAGTCATTAATTCCATATATATGTGTACGTATATGAACATACATAGATAATTTTATACAGACCCATGGCAGAGGGGACATACATGCTACATACATACACAGGTATGACCTATGCTATAACAGATATCTAGCAACATGTGATTTCAAATGTCGTGGCAATGATTTTGTCTATAAATTCAGGATAACCTTGCAAAAAATGGACAGTGTGTCTTAGTGACTGTCTTGCTGAATTGATAGCAGAGGGTTAAATTATGACGATGGAACCATTCACCTTTGTCAATGGATCTAATCGCAATCTGTTTGATAGTGACAAAAAAAATGCCGTCTGACGGCAGCTTTGTAGCATCGTGAATGAGGGAATTAGTTCCCACTGGCTGAGCACTAACTGCAAACTGTTATCACTTCACCGCTGCTGTTACCACTTTTGCTTTATTCAATGGCTTCATTTTCCAAGGTAGAAATCTGTAAGGAATGGAATTAAAACTCTTTGACCTAGTCTGTGTAAGAGCTGGAAAAATGAAAAGAAAAACAATACTCTTTTAAGATAAACCTCACAAAACTAAAAGCAAAAGGACATCAGACAGATCCTCTGATCTGACTTTTATATTACAGGCCGTTACACTTTGCACAATTAACCCACTTTTGAATAAACTGTACTGTGTTTGAGTATGGCACATCTTCTAGAAAGGCACGCGCTCTCTCCGAAGACAGTAAGAGTTGGCAAATCGTCATTTCTCTGGATGACTGACTCACTATTAAAATCTCCTCATTTGGATTCATCTTGGCTTCAGCTTCTGGCCACTGGTTTTTGTCTTTCTTGACCCCAAGTACATTTAAAAACCCCTTGATGCCTGGTGTTTTCTTCTTAAGAAGAAAATTAACTGTATGTGTGATGACCCCTGAACACTTTTGCCTCTTCATGAAAGACTGCAATGGTATTTCAGCAATCTTCATAAGAATACCTATTTTTTTTAATCAAATTGTGCAATAAAATGCAGTGAGATGTGTAAAAACAGGTAAAAATCACTGAATGCAAAAGACAGAACTCTCCAGCACAGTGACAGGTGGTCACACTTTCACCACATCCTGGAATCTTAAAGAGCTCCCATAGAACTTACTTTGAATTAAATGGCATAAGCCATTGACTTGCATAAAAACACGTGAGATATATATAAAAAAAAATCCTTCCATTTTCAAGCTCTGAGCACCTGGGCAGCCTTACCTGATCTTACCAAAGCTAGGAGGTTTGGCAGATTTTTACACTGGCAGTTCTACGGTCTTGGAAACAGTTACTGCTATTGGGACTTCCATTCAAACCCATCACTCACTACTGTGTTGGTTTGGGGAGGCAGGAGATGTCTTTTTTTTTCTTTTTTTCCTCACCAGTTCTTCCAAGGGGAGAATTATGGAGTGTTTTCCATCCCCAAACTTTCTTTTCAAATTACACCAGTTGAATTTTGTACCATGAAATCATCTGCCAATTCAAGTCAAGGGAGTTATAACATAAATGGATGTATTCCTGAGCCTTTCTCAGAAGCAAAGTACAACCATCTCCATCAAAGCTGACTTGAGGATATTTGCCAAGTGATGATGCCTCATACTCTTGTCTTCCTCCTTAACTGCTGTTCATTTTTGCAAAGCCGTTATTAAACCAGGGAAAACAATGCCTAACTACATACAAATCCATCAGTTTCTTGGCCCCTCAGCACCCATCTCTGCGAGCCAGGCGTTACTGGGCGATGCAGGGGGAGGTTGGGCATGGGGAGAGGCAACGTTAATGAAATCCCTGTGCTGAACCATTGGCAAGTTTTCACTTCAGCCTGCATTTCTCTGCTCATGCACACGCAAATACCTACAAACCGAGTGCAGGAAGTTCTTTTAGGTGCCCCACACCCCGCAAATACCACTGTTTGTTTTCTCTCCAGATTTTTCTGTTTAAAGGATGCTGATGAAAGGCAGAGCTTGATTCTGATCTATTCCTGTCCCCCTTTACCGAATGCACAGGGATAGGAAGCAGGCAGCCACCTCTCACTAGAAACATGTCCTTACTGTGGCGCTGCTCTCCAACCCAACACCGAGGGCCCTGCTGACCCCAGCAACGCAGGGACATCAAAATTTGCTTAAGCATACGCCCCACAGTGTGTTCTTTAACATGACTTTTAAAGGGATCAGTCCTTAATATCATTTTAGAGGTTGATAAACCCCAACAGATGCTGTGGTCAGGTGAAGTACCACCAACCATGACTTCTAAACTGCCACCTATAGCAACCACAAGGACATGCCTAACATTGGTAGGGCTCCTCAAGGTCATGCTTTGAAACATGGTAAAGAGAAACTTTCAAAATCATCAGCCTCCTTCTGCCAAGGAATCACTGCTGGGGTTTTTTTTCTCCCTATTTTCGGAGGCTTCTGGCAGAAGTGTTACATTAAATATTCAGTGAAATACAAGTAAGGTTTGAAAACGCCTGCTCCGAAAGAGCCAGGAACCATTAGTGCATCTCATACTGCAAAAGCCTCCGCCTGGCAGGTTACGTATCAGTCATCCACTTTTTACCTCAAAAAATGATCATCTTATTTATCAGCTACAGGGAACCGCCCCTCCGTTTGACACATTTCTATATTCCTGTTACTTGCAAGGCTAATGCTTTTTTGGGAAGGCCACGGAAGGAATCTCTTCTCGAATCTCTTTGACAGTCAAGCTGACTTGACATTGGATGCAAAACTGAAACCACCTCTTCAAATAGAAACAAACAAATAGGAGAAAGGTTGAAGTACTTCTGAAGGGAGCTTCATCGACAGGCGGTTTAGCTGAATGTTGCATTTGGAGAATATTTGACATCTCCAGTGCTGTGAAAGAGGTCAGGCAGTTCAAAAGGAGCCTTCGTGCTTGCTTGCTTCTAAGAACCTAATTCATGTTGTTATTATGAGGAAGTACGCAGAATAGATCACACGTAATTCATTCTTTCACAAACATTTTATTGCAAAAATATGCAGGTTGTTTTCTATAATATAAAATATTCTTTCAGGGGCTCGTAGGTTTTGTTGCAGGCAGGTTAAGCCAGGAAATTACAGAGAAGTGCAATATACGAGAGATTTGAGATCTGCAGATGGAAAGCTGCATATAAAAGCCAGCAATGTTATCATTATTTTTATAGCATCTGCAACTGGGGTGCTTAAACACTGTAATAACTACCTGCTGCCCTGCTTCCAGTCCTAGCATTCACGGGGGAAAACCAGACCATCCAATCTCCATTTTCTACTTGAAGCATTCACTTCCGGTCGGTGTTGGAGTCAGCTGATTTATAATTTACACTGTGTTAAATATTTGTAGCTTCATTCAGAAATAGCCTTTGCCAGCGAGTATTACTGCAGAGGCCCTAACCTGTAGCTGTTATGTATACAGTGAAAAGTACCCCAGGTTTCTCTAATTAAGGTAATTCAGGCAGAAGGAGGTAACCTGGCTAGCGAGGGTCACCTGAAACTGACCATTGTGCAGCGGAGTGACTTGGCCTGCCCAGAGCAACGTTCAGCTGTGGTTGGATTCATTCTTCCTGCACAACTTCACCAGCTTGTATAGCTCCACAGGATCTTACTGTCGGCCATCACCACCTACAGAAATATCCACCACACTAAATCGCTGCTGTGTTGTCCCCCTCTCCTTTACGAAGGAAGCCTCTGCATGGTGTAGGCTCCTCCATTTCTTGGGTCGTTGTTTCAGCTGCTGTTTGCACCAGGCTGGCATCTCTGCCTTTGCCCCGAGATCAGATAGGATGAAACAATGAAACTCGTGTTGTTGGAGCGAGTTGTGAAAGAGTTGAAAACACCTAAGAGACACCCAGATGCTCTCAAGATGAAAGCCTTGCTTCATGGGTCTTTTTCCCGGCCTTTAGGGTGCTAGACAACATCTATACCTGGAAAAATGGTCCCCTTACTGCTACACATTGCAAACTTCGTTCGGTATCTACCGGGGCAACAAATCTTCATAGCGTGCTGGAGCGTACAGAAAGGAACCTGAAGGTCCTGAATTCAGTTGGTCACACACGACTGAGTGCAAGTCAGGCTTGAAGGGGCAGAATTACACAGTACTGTCACATGGATGAGACGGATCGCGTTCTGCATCCATCAGAAACAGAGGAAAAATAGGAAGGGCTAAAAGGGGGAAAATAACAAACAAGTTTCCAAAAACTAGATGGAGTTTTTACTGTGTCAAGTCTTCTCTGAATCAAGGAAGGGTTTTGCCCTGGTAAAGGGGGGAGATTTTGAATTAAAGGCCCGTGGCAACAGAAACAAATCAGCTCCATGAGTACATAATATTCAAATGAGTTTTACATAGCTACCCTTCTTTTCTTCCAGCCTTCAGACTGCATGAAAGAACGGCGGAAAACCAAACTGAATGTAAGAAAACCAGCCTGTGGGCCAGGGAAGGACCTTTCCCATTGCTTCTGTCAAATAAAGCATGCATGTTGTCAATAAATCACACCTTAAAATAAACCCCACTCACCAAAGCAAATGAAAAAACAGCAGAGGAAGGACTGGGAGTGACCCACACAACCCTGCTCCCACCACACCAGCTGCCCCGGTGAAGAATCTGAAGGACGTCACCTGCACAGCTCTTAAACATGGAAGCTGTCCCTGATGTGATGCCATCGCCCCAAAAGACCCGGTCTTGAAAATACCACTGCTCGCTGGAAAGTGCATTTTGCTATTGTTGGTACAAACTTCATCTTGGTAGCAAGCAAACAAAACAAATTCAGTTGAACCCATCCAAGTTAGAAGCCACCAGAACTCCTGGCATTTTTTGGAGACTGTGGTGAAACTTATTTACAGCACATAGACACCTTCTAGCAAGCCCCATAGTCTACTTATTGCCATTACGTGGCAAGCGTTGTCGTGGCTCATGAGTGTGGCCTAAGGGGTGGACTTCTGGAGGTCGATGAAGGAGAAGACACAAGAGAGCAGAAGACGGGAAGCCAGTCAACATCCAGAGTTTCTACATATGCTCAGTGGTACATTGAGGCAGGGCCAACAGTCACCACACCTCCTCCTCTGGTAGCATCTGAAAGGCACCAAGATGAGGACTGGTTTAGTGGGGCACAGCACTCCTGTGCCTAAGCTGGTGCTCGTTTTGCTAATTATATCAATTTATCAATTAATTTATTGCTTGTTATCGAACTTTGGTTGGAGAAGCAGAACACATTTTAGCGCACCCTCCCTTGCCTTTAAAGAAAAAGTCATAAAGCACTTACAGTTTTTCAGTTTTTAATCTTATTTCTTTTTTTTTTTGTGCATGACCTCACTTCCTTCAGTTGCTTAATCCCCTTATTACAATATCTCTCATTCCTTTTGCACCTTTTCCTGAGTGTCTCCTGTTTGGTTGGTTAAATTTGACTGCCTTTTTTCGCCTGACTTTGCTAGTGTTTTGCTTTGAAAGTCTATTTTACATGTTACCCCTCCCGTTGTTTACATGTGTGTGGGCAGAGGAGCCAGACTAAGGGCTGGCTGCTGTTGGACGGGGTAATAGAAACGAAATCTTCGCTTAGCTATTCATCTGGCGCAGCTAATGAGTCTTTTCTCATGGCTGGCACTCCTCGGTGTTTCAGATACGAGTTAAACATGGAAAATGAAGTGTTGATGCGACCTACGGTGGCACGATTATTGCCTTGAAATGGAGTCACCATTCAGGTCAGGTTCTACTCTATCTGTAAAATGTGAGAGTTAAATAAGAATTTGGATTACTTTCCTGTGTCACAGACTTCATCATTCTTCCCTTTTCCTCATTCAGCTATAGGGTAAGAAAGCCTCCATTTTCAGTCCTCTTCCAGGAAGACTTCAGAAAAATTCAACTGATTAAAAATTGGGCGAGATCCTCACCTTCTCTGCAGCCCCTTGTTAAGGAGCCAGGAGAGTGTGCAAAGACTCGAGGGCTACACCAGTAGTGTAGGGGCAGGACCCAAATGCCCACTGCCTTTCCAGAAACACTATTTGTCATGGGCAGAGGAGCACCTCACAGACCTGTGGCGTGCAACAGGGGTGTTTCGGGAGCGTGGGGCAGAGGGATGTCTGGCAGGAATCCGTGTGGAGGCATTTCTGTAGCTTTTTGACCAGAGCAGCCAGGGATGGCCAAGGCATGTCTGCATAAGAAGTTACGCTTCTGTGAGGTTTGGGGTGAACAGATACGACGTCCTGACATGGATGTACCTATTGCAAGACAGACATCATCTTTTTCTAGTTACTGTTGGTCTGGAACTGGTTTAAACAAAGCCAAAAAAGAAGCCATTCCTGGAATGATTCTTCGTATGGGGAACTCCATTTATAAAGCCAAAGCCGTTTAGCTACAATGGCATAAATATCTTCCTTAATTCCATAAATAGCTTCCTTTGTGTCAAACACCTTCCCTGGCTGTTTTAGCAGGAGCCACAAGGCACCCTCCACCTGGACAGGCACAAAGCCTAGTTGTAGGATTTGAGGCTTTTGTTGCTACTATCTGACAATCTTCCAGTATAAAATTTCTTCTCAAACTGAGAATTCAACTCATTAGATCACTCACAGGTAAGATATGCAAAGGATGGTAAACGAAAAGCTTTTTAACATCTTTATTCTGCATACACTAAAAAGAAAAATGATGAAGGTGATGTAGAACAGGGGTAAGTTCCCCATGAACTTCCTATTAGACTCCCTGCCTTCTCATATGTGACAAAAATCTTTTTTTAATAAACCTGTTATTATAGTTCAGAGTCTCTGCCAAGTGTTTACAGTGTTGCCCTGAGTAACAAGTCTGAGCCAAGGGACTTAATTAAATGTAACCTGCTTTTTCAGTTACAGAATTGTCCTTAAACATCAAAAGGCAAGTGAACTTTAATAATAAAATCCGCAATCACTTTTTGTTTAAGAGAAGTTCTTTACTCCTCACTGTATGTAATCAGTTACTTCTTAGAAGGCATATAGTCTTTTCACAAATAATTTCCCACAAGCGTTTACAGATTTTATGACAAGTAACATAACGTTCGGCGTTCTGGCTTTATGTGAGAATCTCAGATTTCATACTTTCTTCTCGAGCTGATTCATAGACCTCGTGGTTGCAGGGAAGAATGTAAAAACTTAAAGAAAAATCTTTATAAAGTATGCCCCTTTTGATCTCACAATTTTTTAGTGTCCTCAGTTTTAGAGGTTTAGCTTTACATCTTGGACCACTTAAGTTCTGCATAGATTTGGATTTTTTTTTTTTTTTTTTATTGTTTTACAACCAGCTCAGAGGAGGTCCTACCTAGGAGGGCTTCTGCTAACCTCAAAGCTGGTTTGGGGAAGGTGCTGAAGAGCTATCGGAAAGTCTCGGGTGGCCAAAGGCAGGCGACCACAGCTGCTGCCGACCTGGACAGAGCTGCACACCTGCTAAGTGAAGCTGGACCAGAGTTTTCATTCACAGCAGCTCACGGCCCAGCGAATTATCGTAAGACGAGGTCGATGCGGCTTCATATCGATGTGCTGGGCTAGCAACCAGAGCGGCCAAACCTGCCAGATGGACCTGGACTCCAGGTTGAGGTCCCGCCTGACTCACCGGCAGGAGAAGGGCAGGCTGCGATGTCGATGCTCTTGCCTCCCATCGGTGCTGGAGGAGCGGGCAGTCCCAGCCTGTGCTACCCAGTGACATTTTGCCGGGTCGTTCTCCTTCGGAGGATGGGGATGCGCAGAGCGGATGCTTTCCCAGGTAAATGCCTTTCTCCTCCCCCTCCGTGGAAGTTTTAACTTCCCTGTGCCCACAGCGTTAATCATTTACAACATCTTAAACCCAACCTGACCCTGAGACCCAAACTGCGCAGGTCAAACGCAGCTACACAGCGGACCTGGAGATGTCAGAGGTGCCAGGGCTGCACCCGCAGCCACCCCGGTCGTGGAGCCAGGCGGCTCTCGCGCAGGGGCAGGGGGCAGGCCCAGGGCAGTAATTAGCCCCAGAAAAATATGCAGAGGGCAATGAATCACAGCTGTAACATCACACGTCAGGTGGGGCTGGCAGCGAGAAGTTACCGGATTG
Organism: Ibidorhyncha struthersii; assembly: GCA_013398815.1. Classification (NCBI taxonomy): domain Eukaryota; kingdom Metazoa; phylum Chordata; class Aves; order Charadriiformes; family Charadriidae; genus Ibidorhyncha; species Ibidorhyncha struthersii. The sequence goes on along the minus strand of VZSZ01011830.1, from coordinate 1,663,497 downwards.
CTTCCTCTGACCTTTGCTCCTACAGCTCGGCGTGCACCTTCTGCTGCTGAAGGCTGCCCACTGTTTCACTTCTCCTTCGTTTACCTGCGCCGCATACCAACTCCCGTCCTCCAGCTGGCATACCGACCGCAGCAAGCGGTGACTGGGAGGTCTCACAAGCAGGCCAGTGCAGACTGGGACAGGCTATCTAGGGAGCTCACCAAACCTCAGCTCCTGGAGCGTGCCCGCACATGATGAGAGAAAGCCTCAGCTGTCCCCATCCGGCGGTGGCAGTAGTCCTGCTTCGAGCAGCGGCGTGGACCAGGGACCTCCAGCCACCCCTTCCGGATCGTATCCCACCAAGTCATTCCCCTGCTTTTCCCACAGCCACATCATCTCAGTTTCCAGCTCCACCTCTAAATGCAGTGCTGATGCATTCAGCCCACTCGGATACCTCCTGGAAAAAAACAGGTCGTCCCGGTGCAAAAAAGAAGTGATTTGTGCAAATCTGGCTGATTTCAATCGCATTTTCCCTTTCACAAGCTGTTTCTTCTGCTCCTTGAATTAAGGCTCATAAACTCTTCGGTGTGGCATTCATCTGTCTTTACATTTGTGCGAAACTTTTCAGCCTTGACGTGTAAACAGCACTAAAGCCGACGTTCACCCCAGACTCTTGGAGACTGGGTTGTGAGATAATTGTCTGGTGCTTGTTATAGCGGGGACAAATAGTTCACCTATCAGATGCTTTACGGATGGCTTTGCCATCTCACCATCTCCACCTGATTTTGAGCCGTAATAGAGAAATCACCGGAGCGGGCTGTGGGAAGAGCGCCGCATTCCTGAGCTGGGTGAAACAACCGGTTGTGTGGAGCGAGCGTTTGCTCGGGATCCCATAAACGCTTCCAACTTGAAAGAGCCACAATCTCTACATCCCAGTTTGTTTATATTTAACTTCGTCGATCTGGGCTTGTGTGTTTTGCTAGTCTAACGAATGATGCCATACTAGTCGGACTGGATTGTGTCAAAATTTTCTGTTTACATTATACAGTCTTCACGGTTTGAAAAGAAAACAGGCCCAAGAGTACAAATAGTGGTGCACGGTCGTGAAATGCCTTGTACGTAAAGGAGACGCTCGTGCCCTTCACCAAGTTTGTAGAGCGCAGATCTTAGCGCTACTGAAGGGCCCCTGGTAACAGCGACTGCCCAGTTTTGATGAAAAATGGTGTAAATGAAGATACTCCGTGCGCAAATTCGCCACAAAGGAAACCTGACAGCCCAAACAGAGTAGCGAGAGCAGGCTGGGGGAGTATGCAAAGGGCTTGTTAGTGCTTTAATTCATAGTGGCGCTTGGTCCACCTCCACGAGGAAACCCCCTCTGCCCTTCATACTTTCCCCGTCCCTTTCCGCCGGGGGTGGGTGACACTCACGCCG
>VZSZ01011830.1:1574281-1660781 GCA_013398815.1 Ibidorhyncha struthersii | reverse complement strand
AAAGCCGGTGGTTATCCGAGTACTCAATTTAACGTCCCTTCTCACAAGCTGCTGTTGAACAAACGTGGGCAGAGCTTTCGGATAAAATCATCTAGGAGATGCTCTCCTAGTCCGGCCACAGGCTGTGCTGGCGGAAAGGATGCAAGTAGCTAGGGTTGAAGGCAGTTTGGTACCCATCTAGTAGTTCCTCCGAAGTTGTGTTTGCCCCTCACCAGCTAACTCTTCGTGATGGGCGAGGACGGCAAGAAAGAAGCAGCAGCTGCGGTGGTTTGTGGGAGAACAGTTCGTTTAATGTACCATACCGATCTTAATCAACAGCTCACATTATACGGCAATGCATCTTCATGTTCTGTAAAAATAATAGACTTGAATTATAGGTCATTATCTCTTCCTGTTTATGCATAATGATATTAAAGCACTGTCTACTGGCAGAGGCAGTGCAGTTGCTGGAAATTAGTTATGGTTTGGCTTGATTATAGAAGACGTATAATTTATCAGAAATGAGACCCAAATTAGCAATTCTGTCAGCTCTGATGTTGTATTAATGCAGTTAACTGCTGGTGGGGTCACTCCACAACGTTTTGACCTGCATCGTCATAACCTCTGAAATTCAGATTTTGAGTGCAGGGAGGGCTGTTGATTCCAGGTTGAACTCCCCTTGGGTTTTGACAGTCTCTCATTACAGTGGAATTCTACATTTCTGACTCCTGGGTCCGTCTCTTTCGAGTCTGTGTGTTAGCGTGGATGTCCTGCCTCTCATCTCTTGTTGCTCAGAACTGTAGCGATTAAACTGGGTTTAATCCTTAATTCATGGGCTTTTTTTTTTTTTTTTTTTAGAAGGAATAGAAAAGAAATCTGTTCTTCAAAAAAAAATGACATGTTTTTGGCTTTGCCTCTCAGTCACTTGTGTAAGAAGGAGTTAAACTAATTTCCCTTTCTGGAACTTAAAATGCATTTATACAGATGCACACAGCCTTCTAAAATTCCTATAGGCCTGTAGGAGAATGTCATCCTACAGGGCAAATTCCTTTGAATAATGTTATGTTTGTGAAAAAAAAAACCTTCCTGTTCCCGTCCTACCATAGAGGAGGAAATTTGAGAGATGTATTAGTTGTCACCTTGCTTGTACTACAAGTAGGGTTTGAAGAAGTTTTATGCCCCGTGTGGGCTATTGTAGGGGAGAACAGGCATTTTTTCTAAGGTGCTGCTCCAAAGCAAGTGATAATATCTATCACTTATGGTATATATGATTTGTAACACGTACTTCTCACATTATCTTCTGAAAAACATTTTACAGATGGTGAGTCTGATAGTCGGGAGAGTGTGATTCTTGTCGCTCAGGAGCTCGGTGGCAAAGCATGGTGCTTCTCTTCAGTAGCGTTTCTTGTAAAATGGCAGCATATGCTCTGTGTTCATATGGAGTAATTAAACTTGTTCCTGCTTTATAACTCAAAATTCATTCTCTCAAAGCAATGCAATCTGAATCACCGCTAGTATCATTGTCTGTCAGTTGCAGAATCAGTAACCGTTTTGATGTGCTAGGAAGTCGTGAGTCTCGGATGAAAACCTAGCTGAGGATGATGCAGTGTTTCCAGCAGCACCAGCAGAGCTCCTGGTGGCCAGGGCCACGTGAAGGACCTCGGGTGGTGAGGGTCCCCCTCTGCTGCTGCGTCTCCTGCTCTTGTGCAAGACCAGCTGTGTTAAGGGTAGGTGCTATGAAGTTGATGGTTTGCCTTATTCCAGAAGACTTCCTTTCAGTGGGACATTTTACATATGTGTGGGTGCTTCCTGGTCTCTGGGGACCCCGTGAGATGATTTTAGACCAGAGTGGTGTCTGCAGTCCACAGGGAGTATGTTGTAAAGAGAGGATGGGAGGTAGCAGCCAAATATTTGCAGATATGAACAACACCTGAAAACACCGGCATGTCTGCATGCAGAGCTGGAGACGGACCACCTTCTTCTGCTGATGCACGGAGCCAGCCAAATACGAGCTCTTTCAGGTCTGGAAGGCAGAGGCATTAATGGCAGGCTGCGTCCGAGCCATCCTGCCCAGCAGCTGATGGAAGAGCCCAAAGAGATGAGCCCAAGTGGTGATGGCCGTGAGAAACGGTACTGGTAGCACCTGAGCAGCCTACCTGGCATTAAAGTTCCTGCAGGCACCATACAGCCATCTGCCGTAGCAGTTTTCCATACCCTTTTTGCCTCCTTTTTTAAAAGCTAAAATTATTCATTTCTCTTGAAAACTTCTTTGTTATGGCTTAGCTAAGCTATAGAGCGCCGCTGACGTAAAATACTATTTGAAGATGGCATATGCTGTTTCAGTCTGTTGCATCTTCCCCCTCTAGTTTGGTAGTTCCACACCCAGGGAGGATCCAGGATGCCGGTTACCGGGAAGTGTCTGCTCTCACGGAGGTGCTTTTGCAGTGGTATGATCCCTCCGGATTCAGGAGTTGTTCTAGGTGCACGTGCTGGGTGCAGAAGTAGCCTCAGGAGATGTATATTCTGTCATGTAACTGGTGAGTGAAATTCTGGCACGTGTGGGGTTTTCGGCTTTTTCACAGAGAGAGTAACACCAACAGCCAGGGGTGAAATTCGCTAAACTGACTAGACATAGGGGGAGAAAAAGATGGGTTTAAAAATGGGATTACAGCTGGATACTTAGACACAGGCATATGATGATGGGCTTTTATTTTCCCTTTCCATCAAGATCTGAGATTTTCCATTTTACTTTTTTAAATGGAGGAAGTGATCGTTAAAAGCTGTTGCAGATGAGTGATGCTAAAAGCCGGGCGCACTGCTTCCGTTCTCGACAGAGGCAATTTCAGGGAACAGAAGCAAAAGTGACAGTCTGACGGAGAAGAGGAGAGTGGGATGTAAGGAGGGAATAAGTGCCAGGTGTGGTGATGCACAAACCAAGTTCCTCACTCCAGGTCTGTTCGGTTTCTAAATACATTTAATAAACGGATATTCTTGTGCTCTTTGTTCTGTTTGCATATTCTCCATAGTGAATTTCTCCACATAGTGAAAGAGAAAAATGGAAAACCTGCACAGAATGTAGGAGCGCATCATCAAGCAGTGGAATGCTTAATAATTAATTTCCTGCCAGGAGATGTTTTTTTTTTTTTTTCCTCTTTCTTTCTTTCATTACAACACCAGCGGGAACATTTTGTTACAACACAAGAATATTTTAAAATCTTCCCTACTGGAAGCTTGATTTAGGATCATCAAAAATACACTCTCTTATGTGGTGAATTGCACTAGCTAGAAAGAGGCAGCATCCTCAGCAGGAATTACTCTCTTTCAGATGATATTTTGGTCCTGAATTCAGTGCTCTGCAATAGCCTGAATGTATGTTTGGTAGTACATATCTTTCCTTACATTCCTCAGAGACGAATCCTTGTGCAGTCAGATGTTTTGTCCATCTCTGGCAAACAAGTTCTATTACCGCTATTTAAAAATAATTATGGTTTGAATGTTCGTTTCGTATATTTATGATAGAGCACATGGGCTGGCATGGTAGAACGCTACCATTCTTCTATCAGAGGAGTAGACAAGGAGCCCAGAGTCCTGCTACTCACTGTTTTGCTGCTTACTCCGTGTTTGATCCAGAACCCACAGAAATGAAGGGCTACACAGGAATATATTGCAGTGTTGCCAGAGATCACGCAAAAAAAAAAGTGATGACAGGCTGAAAGAAATAAAATGAGTGATACCAGCCCCAGTGGCTCCTCATCCTTGCCCTAGTTTGTACCTTTGGGTGAATCATTTAGTCATAAACTCACAGCACTCTCTGATTTTGCTCGTCTTCCCATTTGGATCCTTAAGATCTGGACTTATATAAGCTTTGCCCAGTGTTACTATAGTTGTTCCTGGTATGAACCTCAGCTTCCTTTGAGATAACAGGGCCCAAAGCCTGTGTCTTAAGAGGTGATAACGCGTGCTTAACTCATAATAGTTAACTCTTTCAGTAAGAGCATCTACATATCCTTACTTTGGGGGGCTTATGCATCTCTGATGGACAACCAAAGGCAGGCGCTCACAGTCACTCAGGAACTCTTGCAGATGTTTCTCTCTCTGTAGTTTTATCTATTTATGTATAAAGCATAATTCTTATGACTGTTGCACTTAACCACCGAAAGTAATCTTTTCTTTTTTAATTACAAGATACAGCAGCATTCAACCTGTTTGGTATAGTTTGACATGCCTTTCAAACACATGGAAATTGTATACGTGGAAGGGAACTTTTTTTAATGTGTCCATTCACTCTGACAAAAGTAAGGTGCTGTAACTGCTCATTGCTTTAACTCTTCCATAACTTGTCGCCATATTCAGCAGGATTTCATTCTGCCCACAGACATGTTCATTTCAGTGGAGACTGTAGATTAAGGTGACATTTGGAAAGATTAAATTGCCTGGGGAACCTTAGACAAAGCCCTGTAGAAGCACAGAGTGATCCTGTTCTATATAAAAGTGAAGTTGAATAGGCCTGAGAGTTATCAATGGGAAGCCCCAAAATAAAGATTCAGATGCAGGTATAAGAAACCCAAGATAACGCTGGAAACGTAAGTTTTCTGGTGGAGATGGTCTCTGTAAGGGCGCGCTCATACCTGACGGGATTTGTCAGCAATGGAAGGCAGACTTACCTGCTCCAGCTGGAGGAAACCCTGGCAGTGAAATAAAGGAGCAGCGAGAGGTAAGGCAAAGCACAGATTGCATGTTTCAGCACGCAGTTCTAACAAGGTCAGTGCCTAATTTCTCTAACAAATTAGTAGTCTGGGCTCTCTGTCCCATTGCATGGATGAAATTACACCAAATTCAAATCATGCCCAGTAGCTCCGCAGTCAAATGAACTCTTACGCCCGTGTATTAACACTTCCTCCTAAGAGGGACTGTTTGTGTTTGGCATCGAAGCGCGGACCTGAGTGGAGGTATGGGGCTGATCTGCTGTCATGCACCAGCATTACCTTCTGTCTTCCCTGGGTGAGCTGCTGCTTGAGCACTGGCCAGCCTCGGCCTTAGCGGAGCTGGTGACATCTTGGACCACGTCGCTTGCCTGAAGTTGAATGGCATTAGTTTAAAAATGACAGTCTTCAAAGCACTGTGTTAAAGCTAGTGCCCATTTAAAAATATCACGTACTTCCCATAGTTTCTTCTGCTGTTTTTTATTTTGTCCCCTCAGCTCGCGCAGAAATTCAAACCATGTTCTTTCTCCTGAAGACACTTTCAAGGTTATGTCACTTGCATCCTGCAGTATTTGTAGCCTTTACTTTGAAAATATTACAAAGGAGTGATTTTGTTTCCTTTATCCGTTTTAAAGACCGCTTTCTATTGGTCTAGAAGAAGCAACCTTGGGCATTTTGGCTTGTCAGTGTCCATTTAAACATTATTTGTTTGTGCCTGTGCTGTTTAAAATTACTGATTTTGCAGAATGATTGTTAAGGGGATGTGTCTAAAGGGGAAGAACCCAATGTTATCTGTCTCTTCATGTAGGAGTCAAAAAGATTCTGAAGATTCTGTATTCAAGAGAAGAAATTACCAGATAAACAGGCACGTCTGTGTCAGTGCTGAGGTGGTGAAGGCCGTCACAGCGCCTTTTAAGAAATAAGTGTCTTTTTCTACGTGTCTCTTTACCTGCTTTTCTATTTTTATCTCTTCCCCACCAGTTAAATACAGGGACTGTAGGTGGAGGATTGCAGGATGGATTTTACTTCATTGTAATTGCTGCATATTTCTGTGCAAAGAGCTGAGCTGTGTGTTAGCTGCAGTTTGAGGCTTTATAGCCACAAGCACAGGTTTAAATCGGCATCTTCTAAGGAGGCTCGTAACAGCCACAGCCTGGATGTCTAGAGTGTGAACGCCTGTGGACATGTAACCTGCAAGCAGAGACGATTTGTTTAAAAAAACAGAAATCCCACCAAATCTGCAAAGATGTTATCAAAAACACTTAAAAGATAACTCTAACCTCTATGCCCATTACTTAATTTGATGGAGTGATCCAAGATATAATTGTGAAAATAGTGTAATACTTTGAGGGATTCTGTTAATTATTTTCCACTAATTCAGACATCTATAAAAACATATTTTATGCTGTAGTATCTTGAAAGTTACTTCTGGTATATATTTGTGTAATTCGGACCTAGTGAATCTGTGAAGTTACCCTGTTTTTTATACTTTTTATGTTAGCATCTTTTACTGTTTGTAGTCAGAAATGAGATCTTCCTGGATCTCTTTGCCCTGGTGAGGCACAGCTGGAGTGTTGTGTCCAGTTCTGGGCCCCCCAGTTCACGAAGGACAGGGAACTGCTGGAGAGGGTACAGCAAAGGGCTACAAAGATGATGAGAGGATTGGAGCATCTTTCTTACGAGGAAAGGCTGAGGCACTTGGGTCCTTTTAGTCTAGAGAAAAGAAGACTGAGGGGGGATCTTATCAATACTTGTAAATACTTAAAGGGAGAGTACCAGCTGGAAGGGCACAGTCTTTTTTCAGTGGTGCCCAGTGATAGAACTAGAGGTAATGGGCACAAACTTGAACGTAGGAAGTTCCATCTAAACATGAGGAGGAACTTCTTTCCTTTGAGGGTGGCAGAGCACTGGCACAGGCTGCCCAGAGAGGTGGTGGAGTCTCCTACACTGGAGACATTCAAAACCCGCCTGGACACTGTCCTGTGCAACCTGCTGTAGGTGACCCTGCTCTGGCAGGGGGGTTGGACGGGATGATCTCCAGAGGTCCCTTCCAACCCTGACCATTCTGTGATTCTGTGGTCAGTGCTGGCGATTTGGTTCATTATGGAGATTTTTATGTTTTTCTCTTTTGGTAGTATAATTCTAGTTGTTTACAGAATAAATCCTCACTAAATATGTGCCACAGCATTAATTTCAAATAGAAACATTTATATTCCAGTCCTTGTTATCTTTAATGCATGTATCCCTTTGGATCTTCATTCCATCCTAATTAAGGTGGGATGAGTGCTTGTGTCCCACGCTGGGCAAAGAAGCCTCTGCTCTTGCACGGTGTCCATTACCGGCTGTTCAGTGGCGCGTTCCGATGTACACACCAGCCAAACCCCAGCCCTGCAACACAGAGCCTGGGGCTGCCTCGCTCACTCCGGTGATGCTCCATATGTCTGAGACCATCCAGAACCCTGCTAAAATCAGGGATGCTCTACCCATACCCACCGAATGGCCCAGCTAGAGCAGACGGCAGCACCAGTGCCCTCACGTGCACAGGGATTTTAAGTAGAAGACCAAATCTTCTCTGAAGGCAGTAAATCATATTCGACTTGTCTGTACTGGTGGGTTTGTTGTTTTTTGTGCAACTGGACTTCTCAGTTTTCTGTTTCATGGTTGGGTTGAGTTGGAGAGTTGTTACCTGGTTGTGAAACAAGTCTTGAGGGTCTAGTTAACCTCCATCATGGGGGATGCCATGGTGCTCCTGTTCTTATACTGGGACCCCCAGGGAAGGTGCTCCACACTTTAGCCAGACTTAAATGGAAGCTCAGATTTAGGTCTCGCACCTGGGATTGTCCCTCAGAGGGACTGAAAGTCTCTCGAGCAGTGGTTGTCCACAGTGGCACAGCAGTTGCAGTCTCCAGATTAATGAAGAGCCCTTAAAAGAAAGCATTTTGTATGTTGGACCAGGAAGAAGGTACTTACAGGAGAGAAAATGAACTTCAGATAAAGTGCCTACATGCATACTTTCCCTCCCCACCCAGCTTACCCTCACTGTCAGTGGTAACATGGCAGCTCTTACTGCTTTGGACCTGTCCCTCAGGATAATTAATTTGTTAGTACTTCTGAAATCTGTGAAAGGTCTCTGATGTGCACTAATCTCGCTAGTGCCTCATAACTCTTAAGTGCTTATGGTAAACTACATTTTAATTCTTCCAGCCTGTTTTGCCTATGTTTTCATAAAGAAATTGAAATAACAGTACAATAAACCCCTCGATGATCAGGCGGCCACGCGTTATGCGTGTGTTGAGAGAGCTGTATCACAGCCTGCACCGTGCGTTTCAAGGGACTCCAGCTGAAGCTCTGAATTTTTGCCAAAGCACAGGGACTGGTTGCGTGCACGGGCCATCCTTCTGTTGTGCACTAGTGGTCTGAAGTACTTTGCCATTTTGCTTTCCTCTTTGGAAAGACCACCCCTGATGTATATCGATAGGTGTTTTGCATATGCAGTCAGAGTAGTTCACAACTAAGGGCTGATTATGCTTCTCTTGGCTCAGTGAAAGATGGGAAGGGCGAGAGAGTCCTGGCACCACGACAAATGAGAGCAATGCCAACGGAGATAACTTTGTTAAAAACTGATCCTTCATACAGCTGCGTCTGGACACGTGATTAAAGCTTTCTGGCTCTTACTGATCTTCACGATAAACACGAACTGCAGTTATAACTTGACAGAGTATTTATAAATAACATAGTATGAAATGTCAGACTTATTCAGGCTTATTGTCTGGGTTATATGTAAGGAAAGAAACATAAACCTGTCTGGGCTGTTTGCCCGGGGAGAGTAACCAGGCAAACAGAAGTGGGCAAATGGGGAAGAGCCACGGAAGAGCGGAGCGCCCGATCCCAGCTGCGTGATCCTCAGAAACCCAACGAGAGCGCAGGAGGGACTGCGGCCAGCATACTTAAAATCAGTGAATCATGAAAATGCTGCCTGAATGAGAAGACGAGCTTTCAGAGACAAAATCCCCATTGATTGTCCCTTTTTGAGAAGGCACTTGGTAGGTCTGTTTCTCTTACAAATCCAGAGCGATTCCAGCAGGTACTGTTCAGAGTAGCTGGGAAGAGTTTGGTGCCTGTCCTTGTTCTCAGGTTCCACGCCAGGTCGGGGACTTCCCGGCCCTGGTGATTAATGCCACTGAACAGCATTTAGTTCCTGTTACTTTCAGGGTTTTTTCCTTTTTCTTTTTTTTAAGCTCTCCCTGGATACAGGGCAAGGAGTGATTTGAAGTTACAGGGACTCTTGCGTGAGTTTTTCTATTTCTGCCCGTTATAAAGAAAAAAAGTTATTAAGGGACCTAATGTTAGTTAAAAAGAACTTGTGCTCAGCCTCCTTCCAGAAGTTAATATGATTATTGACCTTGGCTGAAAGAAAACAGAGTATGAAACTTTGCTGGCTGAGCTGCATTTCTGCTGTTGAAGGTAGCTGGTCTTTTTGATGTATTCAATGCTGGCCTTTCAAAACTTTAAAACATTGTGTGTTTATCGGAAGGATCAAAGAAAATAAGAGATGTAATTGTCTTCAAAAACTGTGTATCAAGAGGAAGCACCATGTTTTGGTTGCTAATACAGCTAAGGGACGCTATGAAATCTTTCGTGTGTAATGCTGCAGTTGACAGTATCACTCATCATGAGTTTATTTTAATTTAAGAGCTTGGAGGTCGCACCAGTGTGACTACTCTGAAGTCAGGAAGCGGTTGTGACCCTGGTGATGGTAGCCCCTGTCTGCAGGAGAAGGACAGAACATGCTTCCTGTCCAGTGTGGGGCGTCACCAAGAGGGGCCATCCTCACGTGTTGAGAGATACAGATGTAGCTGCAGAGGTCTGGAAAGCTGATGCCCATCTGTGTCTCAAGACTGGTTTGCAGCTCATTAACACAGCCAGTCCTGCCCCTGGGTCGGGACAACCTCCAGTATCAATACAGGCTGGGGGATGAAGGGATTGAGAGCAGCCCTGCTGAGAAGGGCTTGGTGGTACTGGTGGACGAAGAGCTGGACATGAGCCAACAATGTGCACTCACAGCCCAGAAAGCCAACTGTATCCTGGGCTGCATTAAAAGCAGCGTGGCCAGCAGGGTGAGGGAGGGGATTCTGCCTCTCTGCTCCACTCTCGTGAGACCCCACCTGGAGTACTGCGTCCAGCTCTGGAGTCCTCAGCACGGGAGAGACATGGACCTGTTGGAGCTGGTCCAGAGAAGGGCCACAAAAATGATCCGAGGGCTGGAGCACCTCTCCTGTGAGGACAGGCTGAGAGAGTTGGGGTCGTTCAGCCTGGAGAAGAGAAGGCTCTGCAGAGACCTTGTAGTGGCCTTTCAGTATTTAAAGGGGTCTACAGGAAAAACGGGGACAAACTTTTTAGCAGGGCCTGTTCATAGAATCATAGAATGGTTTAGGTTGGAAGGAACCTTAAAGATCATCTAGTCCCAACCCCCCTGCCATGGGCAGGGACACCTCCCACTAGACCAGGTTGCTCAAAGCCCCATCCAGCCTGGCCTTGGACACCTCCAGGGATGGGGCAGCCGCAATTTCCCTGGGCAATTTGTTCCAGTGTCTCACCACCCTCATGGTGAAAGATTTCTTCCTAATATCTCATCTAAATCTCCCCTCTTACAGTTTGAAGCCATTACCCCTCGTCCTATCACTACATGCCTTTGTAAAAAGTCCCTCTCCAGCTTTCCTGTAGGTGCCCTTCAGATACTGGAAGGGGCTGTAAGGTCTCCCCGGAACCTTCCTTCTCCAGGCTGAACAACCCCAATTCCTCAGCCTGTCTTCCCAGGAGTGGTGCTCCAACCCTCAGCTGATCAGATCTCAGGTGCCTTTCAAATCCTTGACTTTGGGGGTGTGGGGGGGTGTTGTCAAAGCATTTTTTTCATTATCTATCCCACAGCTGACTCTAGAGCAAATTTTCTTCATGCATATTGAGTCCTTCACTTCTATGCTGAGCTGATGACGAAATTCAATTGCAGAGGTGGTCTGGATGCCTACAGCAAGCTCAGATGAGACCCCTATGTTGCGTCACTCAGGCCAGTGGACAGCTTTGTCATTCAGGCGCTTAATTACGAACCAAATGTTCACTTGACCTCTTATGTTCTCATTTCACTAATGAACCAAAACTTACAAAGAGTGACTGACAGCAGAGCTGCTGTGGTTTGGGCTCTACGAGCCAAAGTTTCCGCTCATTTCATTTATCACACTAATGATCAGTTTTGGAGCCTTAAACACAGGCTGCCTCTCTGGAGCTGCACTGAAAACACAGCTTAATGTGCTAACCTGCTGTCCACGTGACAAAAAGATTGGCATGGGCTGCATTTTGGCTTGCTGGTCCTGTTACACGTGTATGTTCTTGCACGCTGCATCCTTCCAGAAGGTTGGGGCTGCTCTGGATGTGGAAGTAGCGCTTAACAACTCTGGTCATGCAGAGAGGGTCCAAGCTTGCGTTCTGGTACTCATATAATATTGATACGTGTAGGCTTTGTGCTTGTCTCAACTAAAATGTTCCTAATACATTCTAGCAGGGATTTATGTCTATTTCTTTAGTATTTGAGTGTCTCATGGTTTTGATGTATTTCTCTGGATGACACCCTTATGTTAGGGTTGGAGATCGAAGCCACATGAAAGCCAAAGGATTTATTTCAAAGTTATCCAAACAGCCTAATAACATACTTTTCTGTGTGTGAACATGGAAAGTATTGGTGGAGCAGATCTTGAACCTTGGTGTTCTCTTTCCAAGGTGACCATTGTAACTATCTGACCAAAGTGCTCTCCACATCTTCTTTTTCTCTCCCTCACCACCTGACAGCAAAAGCTAACAATGTCATCTGACAATTCACATGAACTGTAATACATATATGCTGCCTTGCCTATTGTAATTTTTTACAACTTGCTAATTCACATGAAGTTACCAACCCAGCATGTGGTGTTCCCGTGTTCGGTGGCAGGTGGTTTCCTTCTGGGTTTGCTGGTGCTTGTTGGTGTTCTCTCCAGCGCACACCAGTTGGTGGGAAGGCTAAATGAGTGCAATCAGATTTCATTTTGGCTTGGCTTAGGGGTTTTCAAATGCAAGAACAACAAAATGTTTGCGGAATGGAGTCAGCCTACTTTCTTCTCTTTCTCCCTATTTGTGAAGATGTATTTTTTGAAGACTCATGTTGATCATCTTTACGAGTTACTATTTTATCATCTTCAGGTAAAACCTTTTTTTCTCAAAGTGCTTTGGAATTATCTCAGTCACGATCCAAATCAGCTGTGCTCCCTCTGCCTTTTCTTACTATGCTTTCACTTCACGGAGTTTTTTCCAGGAGTTTTGTTTGCTTTGGTTTGAGTATGTGTTGCTAGAAAGGAGATAAAGTGGAGCTGGGGAAGGAAGAAAACGTGCTACTAGAAGCTGGAAGAGGGTAATTCATGGTGAACATCTCCAGGAACTATGATTTGTTTTCTTTGAGGAATGTATGCTAATAAAAGCTTTCCGTTTGCATGCATAAATGAATCAGATTAAATGTTATCCCAGGCTGAACTTGCTGTCAAATCATACTCTTCAGTGCAGTTCTCAGAATCAGCCACGTGTTGTTTTAGCAGAGAGCAGTGCTATATCCCCTGTCTGCCTTGCGCGTGGGTCTGAAAGAGCTCGGCGGGGTAGAGAGGAAGACCAAGGGAGAGCTTGCTTAGGGCATGGATGAGACACGTTAATCCTGCATGAATGTAGAGAGGTATCTTCCTAAAGATGTCTGTCTGCCCTGGATGATTGTAAGGATATGTTCTGCAGGAGAAGGAAGTTGGAGAGTCAACAGAAACAAAATTAGAAATAGGAGAGCAATCAGATTCTGGTTTTCCTTTCTGCAAAGGTCATAGAGGAATGAGGCAATTAATTGCCTCACCTTGAAATGTGGTATATGGTGGAAGCTCTGCGATACCTGAGAGTGTAAGCTGCCTTGACTCGAAGCCAGTTGCAGCCGGTGTCTTGTGGAGTTACAGCTTGATAAATAAGCCATTCTGACCTGCACCTGGAAGACTCCTTTTCTTTTTTTCCCAGTTTCTCAGGCTGTTTGGTATTTGGCTGGTGATCTCCATCTAGGTTTGGCTTCATGGCACGAGCAGAGGAAAGCATTGCTATTCAGTCTCATGATTCGTAGAGATGAGTTATTTAATACATAAAGGAATGAACAGATGACAGGTGTTTTGCTGAGCCCTTTCCCCCCACTTTCTCAGTCTTTCCTCCCATGGGAAGCATGGAGCATGGGAAGTGCTGAGACCTGGTAACTCCTGAAATAGCCTGGAGTCTTCCCTGGGCAGGGCCTCCCCACTGCACACGGGCGCTGACTTGTGATCAGCATGTGCGTAGGAGCTGATCCATTGCTTAAGGCTTCTTTGGGAACCCCAAAGAACAATAATATCCTGTTGACTAGGATTTTACTATTTATATCCATCAGCTGAGCAGCCGCCTCCTCTGCCTGCTCCCTAGTTACCAGCCTGTAAATCTCTCTTTGGACCACGCTGTCAGTTGCATGGTTGACGATACTATTTTTTAATTTCAAGACAAATTTGTTTGAGACACTTAGAAAGGCAAATGCATGGGTGAAGAAAGGTGTCAGCTTTTCTTGCTTTGTTCACCTGTTAGCTTTTTGGACATTGGGCAAAGAGACTGGCAGGAAGCTAACCTAAAAATAAGGGGTATCATTAGAAAACAGTACAAACCTATAGCAGTGCAAAGAAGAAAACAATTAGATCCCTTAAAGATATGTTTGTGGAGAAGGGCTGACATACACTTGGCAGATTAAAGACTGAATCTTGCCACCCACATACTCTCCCAGCAGTTTTCCGTTCCCTTCCCTTCCCTTCCCTTCCCTTCCCTTCCCTTTTTTCCCCCTTTTTTTCTGCAGCAGATTTTCAGTCTACTTGGGTAGCAAAGGCATCATCTTCCAGAAAAACCCTTCCCTGTCTTTGAAACATAGGGAAAAACATGTCACATTTCCCCAGGTATTTTCTAGGCTGCATTTTAAAGGTGAGCCTTTTAAGAGAGGCTGTACAATTTACTTTGAAGAGAAAAAAATACAGTCAAACCTGTGGGAGTCTGCTAGTGTGAAGTGAAAAGAAAGCAATTATTTCACTGTGAGCTTTTTATGAAGATTTTTGAGGCTCCTACCAGAAATGAAAGTGTGTTAATAATGGACTTAGTTATGAAGTCCAATTGCTTCAGCTCCAGTATGGATGAACCCCCTCGAGGAGGGCGGGGGTTAAACCTGATCTGAATCAGAATCCGCCACCGCTCCTAGTTCCAGCTATTTTTCACACTAGTTCCCTCGTTCTGCTTCGGGGCCACCCTGCATGCAGGTCTGTGGACATGCCTTCCAGAGACCAGAGGTCTTTTCTGAAGACCCTGGTGATGTATCCACCAGGGAAGCACCATATAGCTCTTGGCTTCCCAGTTCCTTCTTCTTCCCACTTTGGGAATGCGATGGTCCTGTACAGCTCCCCTCTCCCGTGCTATCGCTCCCCAGCTCTGCCTTTTGAGGTTTCTCTAGTGCACGTACATCCTCCTTGTTAAACCACTGCGAGCAAAATACAGGGCACGTTCAGCAGTTAAAAGTGAACTGGGAATACTCAGGGAAACCAGTACATTTTCTGAGGCCATTTTTTAATTATAGTGAAAGCTTTGTGCTTATAGAAGGTATTTTTGGTACCATCTGGATACCTATGCTCGGACTACAAATCACTTCTGACATAATGACGACAGTATATAATACCGTGTTCTTCTAACCCGTGTCTCATTAATGTGGAAGCACATGGATTTTCCTGCAAAATGTTGATTCACCATCTGTGCTAGTATTCTTTGTATGAATTGAAAGACTGCCCTTTGTCTTGCGATTGCAATGGACCCATTCTGCTTTTATTGACTTGTCTCCCTTGGACCGAATGGGTAGGTCACGGAACAAAATAAAACTACAGCAAACAGTACTTAGTGCTAAGGGTTATTTACCTTACTTCCAATGTAGGAGCTATCAACATTTATTGAAGGTGGAACTCACAAGATTAAGTGACATTTTTCTGTTGTTCTCACTTTCCCTTTCCCATGCTTTGGCTTTCATTTGCTTTTTTGGGCTGTAAGCCCCTGGCCTTGGGAAAACTGTGATTTCCTTGTATGCCCATTGTAGATGTCAAAACCTAAATCAGAGAGTGTGTAAAGGACAGTAACATTGCTAGAGTTGAAATGGTATAGGTAGATTTAAAATGGCATAGGTGAGAGTTGCTCATTGGATGGGTTGCAGCTCGGTCTGAGCTGGGTTGCTCCTCAATCATAAAGTAGCTTAGACTCATTTACCTTCAGCGCTAGGAATTGGCATTTTAAGTCTGGTCTAAGTTTGGGGATCCTCAGCTTCATCACGCTTCTCCACTGACTTTTGAACTGCTCTTTAAATTCTTCTGCCTTCATTGTGAGGCCTTTTATATTTACAGATTGATAGTTAAGATTCTTGTATAGAAGATGTTGCAAAGCAGTCTGTCTCTTCACCATCGTGTGAGTTGAAGTGTCACAAAAAAGATTTTTTACTTGCTCTGAAACATTATTTTACTAACATATAATCAGTAACTTCATTCATGCTGCTGAGTTTCACAAGCCAGAACTGATGGTTTCCCGATGAAACCCATCAAACCCAGGGATTCTTAACCATCTTATTTTTATTTCATCTCTCTTGAGTCCTTCTGTTTTTTTTTGTATTTTTGACCCTGAGAAATAGACGGAACACCTTTAAGTAAGTAAATGAGTAAATTAGCAGTAAAAATTTGATGTGTTTCAGTAAATTCATCAATGTAGTATGACTCAGACCAGTACAATTAAGGGTCAGATTCTGTTTTCTTGTACTTTCAGTAGTTTTACTTCTGCAACCTCATGGAGATAAGCGACTTTAGGAAAGATATTGATCTGCATTTTATTAATGAGTTTTTAAGGTAATTTTGATACATCAGTAAATAATACCAAAGGGGAAGGAAAGGGCTTGGAAAGAGATTCTTCCTGATGTGTTGTGACAAGGGATGCAGAGTATCAGTTACGGGGTTGGACTTCTCTAGGGATACTGCAGGGGAAGATGGTTACAACAAGGCAGCAAGAGGAAAACTGCTCTGGAGAGGCTGGAGCCGGAGAAGCTGGTGGAGCAGGAAGATGGCTGATCCCCGTGCTTTAGGGGCAGGTCCATCTCTCTTCAGAAACAGCGAATGACTCCAGCTGGATTCTGTAACAAATTGGAAACAGCCATAGCGACGCCTTCCTTAGCTCCTTGAGGCTAACTTCTGGTGGGGTCTAGCAAAGTAGAAGCAGCAGTGGCTGGCGGCCATCGGCAGGATATTATCAGAGAGTTGGCTGGAATAGCGTTTTCAGAAATGAGAGAATGTGAATAGGAGAGATTTGAACATGTAGGTAGATAAAAGGCAATGATTTTGCCTGCTGGGATGAGAAAATCCAAGTGTCTTTGCTGGGGACGTGGAGGAGGAGGTGGTTATGGCATAGGAAGCTAAAAGATATTTTGATGCTTTGTTCATGACTTAGATCCACCAAATTATGCACATGTGCAAACCTCTGTAACTATAAGCTGTTACGCTTGCCTTCATCCTCCCTGTCATGTTGATATCTTTAACTGCAACTGGGATCTGATCTTGCACCCACGGAATATTTTGCCATCGAGCTCAGTGGGGCTAAATCTGGCTGCTGCGGCAGAGGAGCCGCTCATCTCTGCTGGTCTCACGTGCAGAGAGTTGCGTGGTACAGCTCCGAGCATGCAGGGAGGGTCCTGCAAGGGCTACAGCATGGCTGTGGGCGGTTTATATAAATCTATCTGCCTGCAGTCCAAAAAAAGTGAATATACATACCAGAATGAGATCCAGATCCTCGGATCAACTTGCTGCGCCGCGTACTTGTCCTTGGTTGGCATGTTGTCAGGTGGGCCGGCAGCACATCTGTGCCCCAGGAGTGATGTGGAAGCCCCTGGGTGGATGTGACAACAGCTTTCTTCGGGTATTTGCCTGGGGTGTAGGAGGCGTTATTACGGCTTCTGGCCTACTTCTCAGCACAGCAATTAGGAAGTCCGAAAGGTCTTGCCTAAAGGCTCTCACAAGCCCATGAATTATGCATTTAATTCTGTATCCTGCCTTCCATTTCTCTAACAGGCTCTTTCAGAAGATTGTGTAATGGCTTACTTTCCCCCCACATAAAAATTTGACAGCCTGGTGCCCAGAGCAGGGCAATGGGAAAGACTTTTTGTCATCTCTTTGCAACATACAACTTTTTTTTTTTTTCAGGTGGTGTTTATGAAAGAAAATGCTTGTTGCCAGACAATAATATCTTTAGGCTATTCAGTGCCTTCCCTGATGAGAGTCCTGAGAGCAATAGCAATCTGCTGGGCATTCAGCAGCAACAGCTGCTGCCTGCCTGATACCATTAAAACACAGATTTAGCATTTATTTACAGTACCGCGGAGCAATGAACCTGGCTGCTGCCACTCTGATATGGTGTAGCTAAGGGCTAACGTAGAGGGCGTCTACACGACTATGCTCAAAAGTTAATCCAAATTAACTTTCCCGAAAGTCGGTTAACGAAACCGCTCTGGACGCCGGTGTGGTGGCTCCTCTGCGGAATGAAGGTGGCACTACCTCAGCTGTTTATAGTTAAACGTAAACTGAATTAAGGATGCTTTTTTTTCCTCTGCTAGCATTTCACTTGAGACAAGCTCTTAGCGGCACGGGTCTATCGCTGCCTGTTTGAAGCCGACCACAGCCCCGGCGGCGGAGGCGGATGCGGAGCAAACAGCGAGGGTGGCAGAGGAGGAGACACCGACCTCCCAGTTCAGACCGTCGGGCCAAGCGTGTGCTTTGTACCGGGATCAATAATAAATGTGGAGCTGGGCTCAGTCGCAGCCGGCGGGGCTGGAGGCTGTGCCGGGAGAGGCAGGCGGAGGAGCGGTTGAGCTGGAAAGGCTGAACGCGGCGCCCTGTCCTGCCAGATCGGTGGGGCTGAGGCTAATTTGTGTGCACTTCTGGCTTTTGCTTTTGTCGTCGCCTCGAGGCAGTGAGGAGGAGTTGTGTGGCTACTCTAAACAAAAATAGGCTAGGAAAGAAATTAATGAGCGTTTTCATGCATTTCTGTCCCAACACAAAGCTCACTGGGGATACCTGAGCTCTTCTTAGTATCAAGGATGCTGAAAAAGGGCCATGTGTCTGTGTGGGGGGGTACATTGACTGTGCAGCTGACAAGGCAGGGTTATATACCTTAATGTGCTTGGTTCCTGGAAGCAGTTTATTAGTCCTCTCCAGACTCTGGGATGCTGCAGGGAAAATTCTGCTTCCCTAAACTCTCCTGGCTATCCCTACACTGCCCCATGGCTATACATTACCTGATCCTCTGCTGATCCGTGGGATACAATTACTCCTCCAGCCTCGCAGAAAATGGTCTCCTAATGCAGTGCCATGACAGTGAAAGGAAAAACGGTTTTCAGCCACTTCAGGAGCTTGTTGCCGCCGCCTCGCAGGAGTCCCCGAGGAATATCGCACGCCTTCGAGGGAGTCAGCTCGTCTCTCGGATCAGTTATTTGGGATACAGGCCCACCCACACTAGCGATGGTAATTCCAGGCAGTGTCAGCTGGGAGGTAATTTGGTCCCAAGGCCCGTCGTTTTGCCGGGATTGCAGCATGTGGGGGTGAAGGAACTTGCAGATCCAGTGCCCACGCTGGCAAAATTACACAAGCTTTGTTTCCAGTACCGGTGTTCCTGTGCTTTCTTTGCCCTTCTGCACTGAAAATCTTCTTTAGTTACAAAAGCCAATTATAAACTGAGGCTGGAAATCTCCGACTTCCAGCAAATGGAAAATTTAATTGTTAGGATGAGAAATATTTGGGTAGTGAAGCTGCTGCCATGATATAAGCAAGGCAAGGTTTGTAGGCAGAGGTAATGTCTTTTATTAGGCTGGCTGATAAGTTGCTTTGTTGTTTTTCCAAGCCCTGTTTGTTGGCCTAATAAAAGCTACTACCTCAGCTCAGACTTTCTTTTTTTTTTTTGTGGCATGCTTATCTGAGTCATGGAAATCATTGAAGTTAGCCTAGTGCAAGTGGTCATGTTTCCAGCCTGGAAACTGTGAAACAAACAAATTCAAGGTTAATTTGTATGAATCCAGACTATTTATTGCCTTGCATATGTTGCTTTTGTTCTTTAATTTGTGACCATTGAGGGAAAAAAAAAAATCTGTTCTTTCATTTATACAAAGTAATCTCTTGAAAATACATCCTTGCTTCAATAGCATGACTACAAATAAATAAGATGATAGCAGTGACTGATTGAGAGTGAGTAGTAAGCAAAAAGCACACCAGGGCCTAGCCTGACTGCAGTTGCAAAGTGTGACATTTTGGCCTTGTTAGGTAGCAAATGGATGGATTAAAGTAAAATTGTGGGCAGGAGAACATTGCGTAGCTAAGCTGCCATAACCTGAGTTTTCTAGGGGCCGCCTGGTCCCTGAGGAAAGTCACCCGGCAGTGTTTCACGGTAAAAAGCAATGCATGAAATGCACCTATCCAGTTTGCAGGCTTGTTAGTAATGCCAGCATGTGTAATGTGCCTCAAAACAAGAAGTTTCATTGCTTGAAATGTAAAGATTACAAATCATCCATACATTTTATTTGACTGTGTGGGGCGAGGTCTATTTGAAGTTCATCCTACCTGCGTTTACTCATGCATTGGAAGCACTTGAGGAGTGCTCCAGGGAGGGGGCACGGGCGAAGGCTGGGAGATGCCGGAGTGTTGCCCGAGCCCTCGCCCGTCTGTCAACGTTATTCCAGGGTCAGATGTTGCTGGGAGCAGCCACAGAGTTGAATTCACCTTTTCTGTCCTTGCAATGGCCAGCAGAGCAAAGTGGAAAAGTGCTTTAGTTTATTAAAGCAAGGCTCGATTTACTAACGAGAGCGTCGGTGTAAACAGTAGGGAGGTTGCTTGGACTGCTCGCGTCAAAACTATTTTGGCAAATGTTTCCTTGATGAAAATACAGTCTACTTCTATCTGCAGTCACCGTAACTGCTGGTATTATGCTCCTGGAGGGTCCCTCGTCTTGACTTAGTGCTCATTAAAGCTGTGTGTTTCTCATGGCTGTGACTCTTAACGACAAACACATTGAGTCGTGGCTCTTCGTAGTGGCTGGATGCCATTCCCGAACCTCGCTGTCCTGGCTGCTGAGACCCCCGGGACTCTCTGTACAATTTTGGCGTCATGGGTGGTATTTCCCCCTCGTAAGCCCAAGCTGTCTGGAAGTTGGATCCCCTCAGCTAATCGCACAGAATTCCTCTGGAGCCATGATTTTTCCCTGGTTTTGATGGCTGTTTGCAGTACGTTAAAATGTGGAATGCTGAACGCCGGGCTGGGAAAGGACTCTCCTTCACTGTGGGAGAATTAGGCTCAATTTCTGCCTCCCCTGTGACTCTGCAGACACAGAAAAAGATTTGGGGCCAGCAATGTAAACATTGCAAGCTACAGCGTAAGCCCTGCTGCTCCCGGGATGGCAGGAGTGGCGAAGGGGGCAGAGGTCGCCCCGATTTCTTTTTGACAGCAAACACTAGTCTTTCTGTGCCAGAGGAAAGTTGCCCTGCTCACCGGTGGGGAGCCCTTGGTCACCTCAGCCCGTGTTTATGCACCGCACAGGATATGAGAGCAAATAAAAGAGCGGAGTGTTCTCAGCTGAGCCCCCCCCCCATCCTACATGAACGCCGCCTTGTTTAAGCAGCTTGGCTCATCATTTTTATTTAATTTTGCCAGTGCAGTCTCCTTTCCTTCTTTTTTCTTGTGGTGTTTATAGAAGAGTGTGGTCCATCTATTAATCGCATGTGGTCCTTGCTTGCCGTGTCTGCCTTGGAAACCTCCAGGTTTGCACACCTGCACTGCCCTGGGTGAAGACCATAGCGTTACCGGTGGGAGTCGATTCCCACCTGCCACTGCATTCTGAACTCAGCCTTATCTCCTTACCCGCATTGCTTGTGCTCTTTCCTAACGCAGACTGAATATCAAGTGCTTATCATAGAATCATAGAATTATCATCGAATCGGTTAAGTTGGAAGGGACCTTTAAGATCATTGAGTCCAACCACCAACCTAACACTGCCAAAATCACCACTAAACCATGTCCCTGAGCACTGTGTCCACCCGTCTTTTAAATACCTCCAGGGATGGTGACTCTCCTACTGCTCTGAGCAGCCTGTTCCAGTGCTTGATAACCCTTTCTGTGAAGAACTTTTTCCTAATATCCAATCTAAACCTCCCCTGGCATAACTTTAGGCCATTTCCTCTTGTCCAATCGCCTGTTACTTGAGAGAAGAGACCGACACACACCTTGCTACAACCTCCTTTCAGGTCGTTGCAGAGAGCGAGAAGGTCTCCCCTGAGCCTCCTTTTCTCCAGGGTAAACAGCCCCAGTTCCCTCAGCTGCTCCTCATAAGACTTGTTCTCCAGATTTCTCCTACACAGGTAAAACCGTGTTTGTTAGAATTGAGTCATTGGGGTTAATGCTGAATAAATGAGACAACTAAGTGGAAAAACCCCCTTGGGTATGGTTGGTGTTCATCTCTGGCGTGAGGCAGGGTGCTCTGACTTACTTGGCAAACATCCATTCATGCCCAAAGAGCATTTTGCTGTGGAAAAGAACAAATGACTCTACCAAATCTGAGTTTCTGTTAATCTAAAAAAAGTCATCAGGTGATTTCAGTTTTGGGTTTTTTTCTGTGTTCTTACTTTGTTCCCGTGTCCTCCTCTTCCCCATCCCACCAGCCTGGAATCATCAAATACCATTAAATAACTTCTAACAAAAATTGGAACTCTGATGGTTACAAACCTGTCCTTGCAGAGCTCGTTGCTTTCCATAGCAAAGCATGCAGGTGTGGAGCAGAAGGCAACTCTTGTCCTTCCTCACTGAAAAAAAAAATCTTTCCCAGGTCAAAGAGAGAATTTTTGAGTGCAAAATTTAAATAATACTCAAAATGTAACCTTCTGATGTTAATTGCTTTTAAGTGGTACTGCAAAAATACCCAGTGGGAAGCCTCCCCAACACCCATCAATGTAGGTGCTAACCCTTTTCAAGAGCCACCTGGCTACGGTTTCCATGCCACTTCTACCTTAGCATGGTGTCCCACCTTGTACATGTCTAAACTACGTTGAACTTGTCTGGAAAGAGACTGGAAGTGCTTCAGGGGAGTAGCTTTGTGTGTGCGTGTGTATAGCTATGCAGTCTGGATCAAACTCTCTTTGATTTTAAGCTCTGCTAATAATTAACCCTCGGCTTGTAATAACTCTCCAGCATAATGATAACCACACCGCTGGCTCTTGTCCACAAGGTTATTGGTTACGTACTGCACAGCATAGCCCTTCCGCTCTGTGCCTGAGAGCTGATGTCTGTGAATGTGAATAAATGTGAAATCATCTAAATTAGGGACATTTTCCAGTATCTTTTTCCGAATTCTGTTATTTTATAGGCAGGTCTCAGTTCACCTGTCCTTTGACCTGTTACGTCAGGCTTGGGGAGCATTCTTCTTGCAGAGAGACTTCATTAAAGCTCTTAAGCACGCATTGTGGGCTACGGTCTCCTGTTTGCATTAGTGATGGTGCTTTTTCGTGTTAAACTGGTTTGACCGTAAACTGTGTGAGATTAAGTCCACATCTGTTCTATCTAGATAATTTTTTCCTACTTCCATGCTTTGTGAGGATGGGTAAGCAAAGCAGTAGTTGGGTCCCCGTGTTTCTAACCACTTTCTCTCCGACTCCTTGAGGTATGGGAGACGCAAACAGGCAGCAAGCACATTTATTGCTGCCGATCGCCGATACTTTGGCAGCTCATGTAGAAAAAGCTACTAAGAGGCGCAGAAATTAATATAATTTTTGCTTAAAATTTCATCTGCTTAAAATATCAGCTGCTCTTTCTTGTCGGATGCTTGTTTCCTTTGCCCTAGCTGCATTCCCTCAGCTGATGGTCATCAGAGCTGAAATCCTGGCACAGGGTGTTTGGCTGCGGAATCCCGTTCTGGCGTCTGAAACTCAGTGAGGAGAAAACAAAGGGAGCTCACGCCGGCCAGGAAGGAGGAAGGGGAGCAGAAAACTCGTCTTCCCCCCCTGCCTGTGTCCTGCCCTGGCGCGGTGACCCTGCATCTTGCTCCGCAGATGGCCAGTCCTGAGTCTCCCAAGTAGCCGATTTATGGCCTCTCCTTAAGTGCTTGGGCGAAGGAAGGGGAAAACTGAGCTGTAGTTAATCTCATGTTTCTAAGCAACCAGGTAATTCTCTGCAGCCGATCCCTAAAGGGAAATTCCTGTTTTCCTGCACCCCTGCTCAGCTGCGGCAGAGGATACCTTCCTCTCTGCCATCTCCAGCTCCGGGGACCTGGGGCGGTGGAGTCCGAGGGTGACTGCAGCTTTCCAGCGTTTTTCCAAATGTCACGGGGGAGGGCGAGGAAGCACAAAAAAGGAGCTTTGTTAAAGGTTTGTAACAGGTAAGGGATGTTGTTTGCAAAATCAGTAGAATAGAGGGAGTGTGAGAAGTTGGAATGTTTTACCCAGGGCTAAACTGAAAATCACAGTCACAAGTGGGGGTTTCCTCTGCTCCAAAAAAGCATCGAAATGTCTGAATAATGTATTGCAAATCCTGCTTACAGTGAAACCTCTGTTTGCTGTGAAGTTTGGGTGATAAAAATGACCGAATTATGTTTTGAGTCTGTTGGAAGCCCTCGGTGTGGCTACAAGAGACCAGCCTTTTGTTCGTTAAAGATTGCTGAACTTGAGACTGTCGACATAAGCGTTAGAGGAAATAGAGATCAAATGAGATCTCTGAATTCTTCCACCGTCTGAAGGATATGGATGCCTGGTTGGGGCTCCAGAATAACAATTTTTAGACCTTTTTTTAAGAAAACTACATGAACAATACACAAGCAGTTATACTGCGGGGACCTAAATCTGCTCAGCTCTGCTAGTGAAGGTGATATGTGGCGAACCCAGAGGCATGCTGGAATGGTGCGGGAAACTGGGCGATTAATCCAAGTCCCAGCTCCAGCCCCAGCGGGGAACCTCAGCGCCTGCTCAGTGAACCAGGGCTGGAGAACTTGAGAAATGTTCCTGTGGGTCCAGGGGCATGTTTTTCTCTTGGCCGAAGGCTGTCCATTTGACCAAATATAAACGCTGGTTAGGCTGGGAAAGAAAACGTGAAAGAATACAATGGTAGTCAGCAGGAAGGAATATAGTTAGGAGAAATGGGCGTGCCTTGGCCACGTAGGACAGATAAATCACTAACTCAGGCTTTGGGCTATTTGACTTGCTTGGTGTTTGATAATCTGAAGCTCAGCTGAGAACCGGTCCCTGTTGTCCTTTGTCCTGTGTATTGACAAATATGTGCGATCAGCAGATGAAATTCTGGGTCGGATGGACATTTAGGTCTGATCCAGCCTTATCACTCTCCAGAAAAAGGCACACTAAACCACCCTGCATGAGGGCTTTACAGCTTGGTTAATCAGATGGTGGGACCACATTTCTTTCTAATAAGTCTATGAGCCTGATGCATTTAAGCCTGTAACAGGCATGCGATTTTACAGGGGGGAGTAATGGAGTAGGTAAACTTTTGACAATATTGCTTTGAAGTGCTTCATATTTTGAGTGGTAACCTGTGGGGAGGGTACCTGCCTTTGGCATGCTGACCAGGCACGGTGCCTCATCCCGTGTATCTCCTCACTGACCCCAGGAGAGCCACGCTTCTGTAGTGGTCAAGGAGCTTCTTCATCCCCCATCGCCCTGGCACTTCACTGGTTTGCCTACTCGTAGGGCAACTGGAGGTTCAACTAGACACGACTGATGGAACAGCTGCCCTGCACGGGTGCACCTTGCACAGGGATACACGGAGCAACGCAACCAGAGCTGCCCGGAGCTGGATGGTTTTTATTTCAAGGCAGGAAATGTTGTCAGGGCAGATTATGTGAAATGGCCAGGAAATCTTCCAGCAAGCTCATTTTAATCTCGAGTCTGCCTATGTTTATCTGTTTTCGTGTAGCCGTAGCAGAGTGCGCATCGCAGGGCGGTGCGGTTCACAGGCTTCTGCTCCAAGTCCAGTTGTGTAGCTACTATCAGCGCGGCAGGTCCTGTGCCGTAGCCTCACACAGTGAGGGGGGATGCCAAGGAGGAGCAGTGGCTGGCTGGTATCTGGCAGCGTGTGCAGAGTAATAGGAAGCACAATGAGTTTCTTCCTCTCTTGTACCTTTGTTGAGGATCTGACCGTGGGCAAAGGGAAGGAAGTGCCTGAGAAGACAGAGAGATTAAAGCTGTTGTAATTTCGGTTTGGGAACAGGGCAGAAAGATTCTAGCTGACACCACTGGAGTTGCATTGAGGTAGCTGTTTTCTGTCAGGCGTGTCTCCTCTCAGCACCAACGTGAGCTTTCATCTGTCCTTAAATTAGCGTTAATTACAAGTCATTATTTTTTTTAAAAAACAGCAAAATGCAGCTGAAAGCAATTACCTCTAATTGCTAATTTGTGTACATACACCC
Organism: Ibidorhyncha struthersii; assembly: GCA_013398815.1. Lineage (NCBI taxonomy): Eukaryota > Metazoa > Chordata > Aves > Charadriiformes > Charadriidae > Ibidorhyncha > Ibidorhyncha struthersii. The sequence goes on along the minus strand of VZSZ01011830.1, from coordinate 1,635,531 downwards.
AAAACGGTAATCTCTTCATCTGAACACCCCGTTCTCACTGGAGTCAGTCAGTGTGGTTTTGCTACCATTTTTTACTTCAAGTTTGGATGGCATGATAGTTATTTTCTTTACTGACTTCTCTGAAAGCTTCAGAATCTCCTTCTACAAGTGCTGTGATCTTCCTGAAAGCATGACCTTGTTAACTGTTAACAAGGCCACAGTAAAGAGATGGTTTTTGGTTTTGGAAGTAAAGCTTAAATGGCAGTTATTGACCTTGGGAATTACTCAGCTGAATTCTTGCAAGTTCTGCCTAAAACACACCTCAATTTCTGTTGGATCTCAATTTTGTCTGTGAACAACACCATCCTTTTTCAGTAAGCTAAAGGCCACACAGACTGCTGTTCTTGTGCCGATAAATTCATGGTACGGTTCAGCACTGACCTTTGCAATCCTAGGTCTCAGATTGTTTTGGATTTTAAAAATTTGATTCCAAGATATCATGGTTTCTCTTTCCATCTGCGTATTTTCCTCCCTTGCCAGTGTAGGAAAGATTCAAAGCTGCCAAATTCTGCCAGTGGGAAATGGCCTTTCTGATACTGCAGACACAATCTGGTGGAGCAGATTGTTAGGTGGGTTGAAAACTGATGGGACCACCTTTGGCTGGACTCCAGGAGATCAAAGGGCTGACATCCAGCTGGCACCAAGTAGTGAGCAGAGTACTTGGGGCTTGGTGCTGGGGTCCACGTTGCTTGACATTTTCGTCAGCAGGTTGGTGAAGACACAGAGTGTGCCTTCCTGAAATGTGTTGATGGCACTAAATTAGGGGGAGCAAATGACATGGCAAATGGGAGAACCTAAATCCAGAGGGATAAACCTGGGGATGAGGCCAACATGAAGCTCATAGAGTTCAGTAAGAAGAAGCGAAACGGTCTTCACCTTGGCCAGAACGATCGCCTGCATTGGTGGAGGCTGGGAAGTGACTGCATGACTTGTGGCCCAGCTGATACGGACGTGCGTGTTACCGTGGATACCGAAAGATGCCAGTAGATATGAAAGTTCCAAAGAACCCAGCAGTGCACCCCAACTGCGAATAAGGCAAACCCTCTACCAGGCTACATTGGGAAGGTCATGGCCAGCAGATTGTGGGAAGTTACAATGCTCCTCTACTTGGTTACTGGGGAGGCCGCCATTGGAGTGCTGTGTCCAGTTCCCCCCCCTGCCCTCTGGTTAAGAGGCATGTGGAGAGGGTCCAGCGCAGGACTACAAAGATGGTAAGATGACTAGAGCACGTCCTAGGAAAAGATATTATGGGATATGGGCTTCCAGAGGTCCCTTCCATCCAGCATGCCTGTGACTGCACAAGCAGTCCCCATGTGCATGTGCGTGGTCTGTGTTCTTTTTGAACTGTTCTTTTTGAACTCTGCCTGTTTGCAGTTCCAAAGGAGACCTGAAAAATTATTCGTATGCTAAAGCAGGAAAAATGTTAATGGGTAATTACAAATCATTGAAACAAAGGCTTTTCTTTGTCTAAAATAGCCCAGCTTTTAAAAAGAACTGAAGGAGGAAATACAAGTGATTTTTATGCCATCTAATCTTAGGGGTGTCACAGAACTGCCAGCCATGTTTAGAAGAAATGCAGTGTTGGAAGCGCTCAGGAATTTCTTTCCAGAGGCCAAGACCTGCACCTGAGCCCAGTGCCCACTCCACACGCTGCCCTTGGGGCTGCCGTTCCCACAGCTGGCAAATGCCAACTGCAGCGTCACTGCTCCTCGGAGGATATTGGTTGTGACGGACGCTGAAACGCTTCCCCCTACGGTAGCGAGGAGGCAGACAGAGGACACTTCCATGATCTGTCTTCAGGTGTTTTAGTTCAGTTTAGTAAGCTGAGTAGTCAAAGGGACTTTGTCTTCAAAAGCTGTTCTCTGATTTTTCTTGTTTTCATGCCCTTGCCTCGAATGATAGATCCACCTCTTAGCCTGAGGTACATCCGTAGTACTTTTCCTCCCACTAATAAGGATAAGAGGACTTCTGACGGTGCCACTGGCATTTCAAAGCTGCCAGGCTGTTGAGGAGGACGGTGCAGCCGCCGGCTTTACTACAGACCGTGCAGATGCCTGCGGGCAGCAGAGCCAGCCTCCACCGCCGGCCTGTAACACAGAGACTTCTGGAGCGGAGAAGGATTTGTTCCACCTCTCATCCTACCTGGGAAGGTGTGGGTCATGCTGGTGTGCCCGGCTGATCTCCGTGAGCCCCAGCAGGGCTGGCAGCACCGAGCCCCTTTGGAGGGGCTGCCAGGGACCGCAGCTAGCAGCAAGCTTTGCAGCTTCAGTGAGAGCAGGGATTTTCGTGGACTTCACCGATGGAAAGTGATTTTGCAGGCTTGGGCTATATTTAGCCAACTTCTGTTTGTGCTGCATTAAGTCACTGGAACAAGATAAGTTTATTGTTTTGTTTCCACCGATGTGGCATCTTGCAGCTAATGCAAGTCCAGTCCCACACCGCGGGTGGCACGTTTCATCCTGGAGCAGCTTGTGAAATTAAATGGAAAAAAGAGGGAATCTTCACAGAATTACAGAATGGTCAGGGTTGGAAGGGACCTCTGGAGATCATCCCGTCCAACCCCCCCGCCAGAGCAGGGTCACCTACAGCAGGTTGCACAGGACAGTGTCCAGGCGGGTTTTGAATGTCTCCAGTGTAGGAGACTCCACCACCTCTCTGGGCAGCCTGTGCCAGTGCTCTGCCACCCTCAAAGGAAAGAAGTTCCTCCTCATGTTTAGATGGAACTTCCTACGTTCAAGTTTGTGCCCATTACCTCTAGTTCTATCACTGGGCACCACTGAAAAAAGACTGTTCTCATCCCCCTAGCACTCTCCCTTTAAGTATTTACAAGTATTGATAAGATCCCCCCTCAGTCTTCTTTTCTCTAGACTAAAAAGACCCAAGTGCCTCAGCCTTTCCTCGTAAGAAAGGTGCTCCAGTCCTCTCATCATCTTTGTAGCCCTGTGAGGTGCCACCCAGCGTGGGGAAAACAGGGCAGTTGCGTGAGTCCTGTGCAGGGCAGGGAGATGCCGGAGCGATGAACACGGTGCCCAGCCGAGAGCCCCGGTGGCTCAGCACCAGTGGGTGCGCGCTTTGCGTGTCAGACCTCGGCGACCAGTCTGCTCTGCAGACGTCGGAGCGACTGATCTTTGACTCTTCTAAGCTTTTTCTTACATATCAAAGTCTTGATCTGTTAGATGTAGTTCTGCTGCTAACTAAAGATTTAATTCATGTGCCGAGTACCTTGTGCTGTTTAATTATTCATTCCTTCAGATATGAAATAACCAATATAGAGGATCCTTTTATGGTTAGCTGGATTTAAAAGGCAGCAGCCCCTTGTGATTCCAATATTTAATGCATGAGCAGGGACCGAATCCTGCTATCAGGCCTCCTGAGATGGTGCATCAGCTGCTGCCTTTGGGCAGCGTAATGCAGAGATGCCTGAGGGGCGTTTTGTTCATTTTGTCCTGACCTGAAATGTTATAGCTGGAGTGACTGGATATGTGTAACGCTCCTCTAAGCACAGCTATCTCAGAACATCATCGCTTCTGTTTTTCTAACTTGTTTTCTCATAAGGAAGGGAACTACCTCTGTAGGATCTGTGCCACCTTATCTGCTGTGAGACGGAAAGAGCGAACAGAGAAGGGAAGAGGAACAGATAACTGTGTACCAAGATTACGGACAAGATCAAAGACTGAACGGGGAAATCAGCAGTAGCAAAACAAGGGGGTAGGAATGATAAATGCAAAGAAGGCGAGGAGGTTCTTGAGCCTGGTATCTTCAGCCACTTGTGCAAAACAAGTTCCTACATTTACATTGTTGGGAGTAGGATTGGGATGAGAAGCTAACAAAATGTGTAATTTAACTGTTCTAAATCAACCGTACGTATACTTTACTCTGTGGCTTGTCACACAGTAGGTAGAGGTAAGGATTAGGGACAGAAGGGAGAGAGAAAATGAATGAACTCTTAAGGTAAGGACTTCTCTTGTAGCGCGGGCATGCTGCCTCTGAGCAGCCCTGCAAATACACAGGAGAGAATGGACGGCCACACTATTAACATACATTATGCTTCCTTGGTTTGTAGCACAGCGCTATGTTACATTTTTAAATGCTTTTAAGAATCTCAATAATCTTAATGTTTTGTCAGTTACTTTTTTATAGACACGCAGTCAGAAGATGAGCGTTCATCCTGAGACCTTCCAAAGCGCTTATGAAAGGTGGTGACACTGGGGAATGGAGACGAATTTCATAGAATCACAAAATGGTTTAGGCTGGAAGGGACCTTGAAGATCATCGAGTTCCACCCCCCCTGCCATAGGCAGGGACACCTCCCACTAGAATTTGTTTGCTTTTCTCATGTTGGTGGTATATCTTGGCAATCCTCTGCTCTAACTACCGGACTACAAATATTTCTGAAAATACAACCATTATATAAAGCCATTGGATCACTGAATATTTGATTAGACATATCATAATTTTCCACCCTGTGTGAGGACTCAAGCTTTGTTTATGAAGTGTCTCCAGTCTGGACAGCAGCAAAAATCTGTGTGATTTATGTGTGACTCAGGAGACTAAATAAAATGGCTCAAGGGCTATTAAGACATACTTTTACATACAGTTTAAATAGAAATAAGACAGTGCTGCTGCCAAGACAGGCAGAGCTATAACACACCCTTTTCCCCCTTGGCTCGTACAGGCACAGTGTTTGTGTGACTGTGCAGTGAATTGGATCGAGTGACCAAGTTAAAATAAACCCTTTTGTCCACCAGGTTAATTTTAGCTGGCATCAAATCCTGCATCTGGTTTCCCATAGAATCACAGAAGGATGTAGACTGCTTTTCCCTATCTCCCACTTTGTGCAGGCCATTTGAGTTTGTGAACTCCTGGAGAACATTAAGCAAATCTTTGCACAAGGGCTATCTGCATGCTCTTGTCAGGTATGTGAACTGTGAATCTGTGATAAAGGCAGGAGAAACCACATGTGGCACTACGCGTCAAGTTTAGTCATGGAGCACTAAAGGACGGAAAAGAAAGCAAGTCGTCGTTCTGTTGGGTCTTTTCTTCCTGATGAGATACCCGATTGGTATTTCAGACTGGCAGTTGTGAAATGAGATACGTATTCTGTGGCTGATAGAGCCTGTTGCAGGCAGTTAGTTCTCTATTTCTGCTTTTGATTGCTTCCCAGGATGAGTATTTGAATCCATCTACATTAACGTTTCTGAGTTAGAGAGATAGTTTAATGTTTTAGTTACAACCGCTGTTTCCAAGACCAGGTAATAGTGAATGACATGATTGAGTTACAAACCTATTCAAATATGGTATTCCTTTTAAAAGTAGGAAATAAAACTTCTTTGCTTTTAAAGACCATCTCTCACTACCTTCTGTGAAAGTATCCCTCCCCTTGTGAATAAGCTCTGATCCAGGCACTCCCCAGCCAGTATATTTGCAGGTGGAAGGGCTTTAGTTTGCTTCCAGACCTTCATTGGCAAGGAACTGAGGGCAAAGTGGGAAAGGCAGAATCTGCTCTTCTTGCTCTGCCCTGGGTACCCTCGGTGGGTATAAAAGGAAGCCTGAGGCTGTCCTGGGCTGGGTAGCAACTGGCTGTGCTAAAATACCAGATGAACCAAGAGCAGACTTGAGAGTAAATCTTCCCCTCCTTCTGTTTGATGCCAGGACATGGTGCACAGGCTAATGCGTGACAGCCTAACTCACGAAGAAAGCGTTTCCTAATGCCCCAGCTCATTAAAACCAGGGGTTATTTTAACATTACCTCGCCCAGAGCTGTTAATATTGAATATATGTTGCTACTGTACGATAAAGCACCACAGAGGTGATCCAAATCACACGTGGGCTTCACTTCCCTGCTGAAGTCACCAGAATGTGCAAGGAAGAGTTCGGCAGCTCTACGCTTACATGCTGGCTGCCCGAGACCAGATAAGAACTGATGGCTTCTAAAACTTGGTGGTACAGAGTTAATTTGCAACTTGTTTTAAATAATAAAGCTGCTAGGTTAAGTTTATATTAGGTCAGCATTTATTATGATGTAGGTTTCAAAAAAAACCTTTCTACAAGCTTTAGGATGGATTTACTGTACTGTTGAACTACAGTGTTGTTCTTTTCTGCTTATGTTATTAAGTTACTGTGTTTATCTCTGAAGATAATGAAAATGAACTCAAAATTGACTTTGCTTTGCAAAGCTTTTAGGAGGCAAACTCTTGGCTAGGGAAACCAGCCTCAATCCAGTGTTAAGAATATATTTTTGAATGATTTTCTGGAAAAATTATAAAACCTACATTTGGGACCCAAATTACTGTTGGGAATAGAGAAATTGAATGCATGTGGGGAAAAATCACACTCTCTAATTGCTTTTCTTGTCATGTGTCTTGGAACATCAATAAATGTTAAAATAAATGACATTTTTGTAAGGGTAGGGGTGCATTTTTCTGAAAGCATTAAGCAAATACTTCAGCTGTTTTCAGAACGTAGCGTGAAAACTAAGCTGGCAAAGGAATACAAGATGATGGAAATAATCCTGTCAAAAAAAAAAAAAAAAACATGGGCAGGAAACACTGGCAGCTTCCTAAAGAAATATCCAGTGAGTCATTTCAACAGTTTGTTAAACAACAGGTACGTTGTCTGGGCTCCTAACATGCAGGTGACCTGAAATCTCCAAATAATGCTTTGGGCTCCTAAGGTGCACAACTATCTGTCCTTCCCTGGGAACACCACCGCTCTTCCTGTGGCACCACCTTATCTCATTCTTTTCCTGCTTGTGCACCAGGAGAGGAGTCTAAGGTGTCTGTCTGCAAACGTGGCTGCAGGGCTTATATCCTAGTCACCGTTTTAAAGATATTTTGCAACTAGCAGGATTAGATTTGGGGTTTTGCAATAAAAAAGTTCCTTCTGATAGGCAGAGAGAATGAACTAGTTAAAAATGCAACAGATCTCTTCATTCTTTATGATTTGATAAAGCTCAGTACACTTTGCATGTTTTTAACAAAAATCAGAAATGCAGTATAAGTTTAACCCAAAATTACAGAAACTTAATGTTTCAGTAAATTGCGGCTGGATTGGATATTCCTTCTTTGGAGCTACAAAAATATCTGAGATGCTGACACATACGTAGAGAAGATCTAGAGATGGGTATATACTTAATAACGTGCATAAATCCTTCCTTTTCTTCCTTTCTTCCTTCCATTCAGAATCTGCTTGGCCTGGAAAGTGTTATTTTCTGTCACTTTGCAATTGCATGGCCCTTTCCATGCATCACACTTCCACACTTTTTTCATTTGGGGGCAGAAGCTTTGAGCTGTTGATTAATCTTATTAAGGAGTCATACCCAAATTATACAAGAGGAGTCAGCGGTCCTTTTGGAAATCTTAACAAATAGAGTTTCGTCAGCTGAGGAATATTGTACTTACTGTTGAGAGAGATGCTGTTTAAAAGAAGTGGCAGACATAGCTGTTTCCTTATTGTTGAAAACATTTAAACTGAAAGCAGTTTAAAACATAAGGCTGCTTCTGTGGATGCTTCTGTAGAGGAACCTTTCATGTCCCTGAATTATTTACGGTGCTGGTCTGCTGTGCTTGCATGTCTGTCTGCTTTTCACATGTATGCAGAAAAAAAATGAAATATAAAATGCTTTTGATTTGCATCCACATTTTTTCCTTGCCCTTGAATAAAAGGAGAGGATTTTTTGTCACAAGGGTATAAAGGGACGTTCCTACTGGAGGTCAAATTATCAAAGCTGAAGAAAGAGCCAGACAATGCAGTATGCCTATGAGGAACCACAAGAACTGCTAAAAAGCAAGATGGAGCAATTTACGTTCAACTTCGAGGAAGAAACACAGGTTACAGAGAGGAGGAATTTGGAGAGCACCAGCAAGACAGCCCGTTGTGCACCTAGTGAGGTACGAGACATCCTTGCAGTGCTTCCATGAGCTGCTCTTGGAATTAGCCCGGGTCTTTCTGAAACCAGCCTTTTCTGATCTTGTCTGAAACTTGGTGTTTTCTGGTATGTGTGATAGAGCTGAAGTGGTCAACGTAGCAAATAAGGAATAGAAAGGGAAAGCAAAATAACCATACGGAGAAAAACTACACATCCAGCACAAACTACCTGGAGAAATGGGCTTCTTGGCAAAAACTGCTTATGTGCACATGGAAGCCAGAACAGAGCCTGAGTGCTGAGAGGACCATAGGAGAAAAAAAAAATAAAATTAAAAAGCTTTACTTAATTTTATTGGCTAGTGGTAGAACAGTAGAGGAGATGACAAGCTGGTGAATCTGCAGTATTTCTTTCTGCTGTTTGTTGCATCAGTTTTTAATGGGGTGGAATGTACTTTTGGGGGGGAAAATGGTATGCAGGTTGGGTTTTTATTCCTGACTTGATTCAAGAAGCAGAAGAGGGATGGACGGTGGGATAATCTGTGGAACATGTGACTTTCTATCCCAGGAAAAATTTAGAGGAACAGATTCAACCCTAGAGAAATGCCTGTAAATAGCAAAGGCAGCTGAACTCTTCAGGGAAAGGATAAAATAATACCAGCCACTAGTGTGGAAAAAGCTTCCAGGCTGCAATTAAAGGAGTTCGAAGAGATTAACAAAGGCAGAAGAAGTATCATTTTATCCCCTGTGTGCATTTTAGACAGTGGCACGCAAAGTATGAAGTAAAACTCCTCATCGCCGGTTGGGGTGAGGGAGGGAAGGAGGAAGGGAAGACAGCACCACGCGTGTCCCAGGCTGGCAGAAACCCCTGCAGGGCAGCGCTGGTTCTCTGCAGGGTCTGGGGAACATTGCTCTGGACAGGCATGATGCTCCTCCACGGCATTGCCGTGCACGTGGGACCTCCTGTCGGGGCTCGGCCATTGCAGTTCTACAGGTGGGTTAGCAAACAGGGATCATTTCGACAGAACTGGGTTAGGAGGGAGTGTTCTCGGCAGTTTTAAGAAGAATTGGCAAGAGGGTACAAATCTGGGACGGTGATCTGGGACGCTGACGGTAGCGATGTGGAGCACAAGTGCATGCGTCTACGAATGGGCACCCAGAGGACATGGGGATAGCTGAATTAGGCCTCATTGGGTCTGTAACTTCATAATGAGGAAGAAACTTCTTTTTCTGTCTAAAATGACCGAGTAGAGGACAGAAATTATCCATTTCCAAGGACTGATGTGCCTGATACTACTCATACTGCCAACTATATTCAGGGCAGAGGGTTTCCCCTCTGTTTTAAACCAGGACAGAGTGTATGGTTTGCAGAGCTAGCTGAAACACCTGATGTCACTTAGGAACCTCTTGAGTACAGACAACTGCAGACATTAACTTGTTTCATGGATGTTTTGGTACAATTTGAAGCAAGACCTAGAAGGACATCTAAGGGAAAAGCCTGAGCTGGTGCTTCCAAACTGAACATGAGAGTTCAGGTGTGCTATACTGGCCATTGACTTCTTGTTGATCTGTGTTACAACCTGAGAAACTATAAGCTGTTAAAGAAATGTCTTCTCCAAAATGTGGATCACTGACAGCGTTCCACAGTGTGGAACAATTCCACCTTCTCAACTCTGTGTCTGAAGTGGATAGAGAGTCTCAAAGCCATAGGAAAATGCTGATGAGTGTCTCCAGACCAATGCAGATCATTTGAGGTTCAAGGACTACAGCGTGAGATGTTCCTGCAGAGGAGCTGCAAGTGGTGTCAGATATACTGAAGGGGACGTGTCCTTGGCAGTGCAGCGCAGGTGGCTTTGTGGCAAAAGTGCTTGGATGTGCACCTTCTGTGTAGGTCGTGAGACGGGTAGTTGCAGCACTTGGGGACCAAATTGCTTCTTCAATAAGAACACAGAGTCCTTTTTGATAACTGTGGGGTTCTTCTCTTTTGCTCCAGGTGCAANAACAGAGGCAGCAATGAGATGCTTTGAATTAAAAAGGCATTCTCATATAGCACCACACCGGCAGAATTCATCACAGTCAAATTCTTAGCGTGGTATCTGACTGATACCTCCTCTGCCCAGAGCTTACTGCAAAGCCGCAGGATGCCCTCATGGCCCAAAGGCAAGTGCATTGGACAGTAGCCACTGGCATTCCTGGAGCTACAGGTTTCTTTAAAAGCACTCAGTTGATATTGTAATGTTTCCTTTTTAAAGCGAGTTAATACAATGGTGACCTTGTCTGTCCAGAAGTTTCATTGTTAGCAACACCTTTAATAGCGGCATTTTCCTTTCCCTAGCTTATCCCTAGCTGTCCAGCAAACCTCCACTTCTGTAGGAGAATCTCTCCAGATGAAGGGCGGGGAAGAAGAGGGGCATTCATACAGCCTTGTCAGCCCAAGGCAGAGCAGGGACAGCCCAAGGCAAAGCAGGCAAAAGTGGCATTTTCTGATCTCCGAGATGCAATTATGGGGGAGGCTGAACTAAACAGATCTGCAAGGGGATGGAGACGTAAACCTCCAGAGGATGCTGGCATCAGTGAAATAGCGCTTGCGATGCGGGTAAGAGGAAGTAACTGCTCTTTGCATTTTAGTCCACATCAAGCAGATTGTTTCTAGCCTAAAAATACTCTCTGTGGTGACCTGTCTGAGAATAATTTTGTATTGCTTTCCTGCCTTTATTCCTGGCTTTTGATTTCCCATAGAGATCTGGAGTCTGATGGATTAGACCCGGTTTCTGGGAGTAATTCAGCAAGGAAGGGCCCCGTATCTGGAATGTGCTTTCCTTGGCCAGCGCTGGGTGGTGGCACCCTTCAGGCTGTGACAGGAGACCTATTTATTTACTTTGGTTCTTATGCTTACCGTAGGGGTTTTTCTTCGTGTGTCCAACTTCGGATGCCAATAGTTCTCTCCCACCCGTGGGCTCAGTGATAGCTACGCCCTGTAAGACATACACTGCAGAAATTTTTCACGGCTGTTTTATTAACAGTCAGTGTGGTTTAACAAGGCCAGCTGCTTTATAACAGGGTAATACATTTTAAATTAATAAAGTCATTTGTTAAAGCAGTTGACTTTAACAAGGGGTGTTACTTTTTACCAGTAAATGTGAGTGAAATACTCGTGGAGCAGGTAGCCAAAAGGGTTGTCTTACCCAGCTCCTTCCCCCTCCCTGCTTTTTTTTTTAATGTTTCTGTCTAAAGGTGGGATCATCCGACATCACTCAAAGAAGACTGTAAACTGATGTCAAACACGGTAACAGTCATCTACTTATCTGCAGTGGTGGAGGTCCTACTGTAGATTGGACAGAGTGGGCAATGGTAAAAAAGAAAACCAAACCTCTTGCCTTCCCATGAGCACATGGATTGCTATACGAACATGAAATGACGAAGGTTTCTCCCTACTTCTCTACCTCCCAGGGCCTTTTATCCAAAGTGATCTTTTGCTTCAGCTTAGGGATATGACAGAGCGCCTTCAGCCCAGGTTCTCTCTGGCTTAGCCCACAGCTGAGACTCATCCACTGTAATACCTGATAGAAGAATGTACTGGAGGCCACGTAGTCACACCAAAGGTCTGTCTAGCCAGGTATCTCTATCTAATAGTGACCAATAGGGCTTCCTAGTGTAAGAATAGGGCAATCAGTTTTCACAATTTCCTCATCTAGTCTGCAACCATTTGCAAACCAGGGACTTCCAGAGCCAGAAGGGAGTTCATTGTAGCTAATAACCATGGGTGGATTTCCCTTCTGTGAACGTGCCTCCCCGTAAGCCCTCACTAAATGTGTTGAATCCACAGTGTCTGGCTGTGAGGACTTCCTCAGCGCAACTATGTTGTGTGTGAAGAGGCAATTCCCTTAATTTTGTTTCTAAACCTGCCATCCTGATGTTGTCATTTGATGTTCCCTAGTTCTTTTTGCTGGGAGAGACAACAACAAATTAGTCTTTCTCAGTGCCACTCATGATGTTGCAGACCTTGCACAAAGAGAAAAAAATATTCTGTCAAATCTTAAGTCTTCCTTTCTTTGGATCAAACTCACCACCTGTCTTGTATCAAAAGATAAAAGAATTGTTTGTCACCAAAAAAAATCAACCTGCCAGGTAGGTAGTCACAAGAGATTAACGTGATGTCTTCCCGCGCCTCTGTTCTGGTAAAGCATAAAGAAGACAGGGCAAAGCCTGGTGTCACCCACCCACTTTTTTTCTCCTCCTAGGCAGAGACACAAACCAGTCAAACCCACTGTAACTTGGAGATCTTGTTAGGAAACACGCCAGGACCCGCGCTGCCTCCTAGTTGTAGGTGGATATTGGCAAGAAGTTCAATGCAGGGTAACCAGAAGGGATGCTGGAAATATGCAGCTCCTTCTTCTTGCACTCTCACAGTGCAGTATTCACCAGCGTTTATGCTTTATCCTTGAAGAAACTAAGCCTAACGCTTACATTAGTGCCTGGGCAAGGACAGAACCCATCTCCTGCAACCAAGCAGCGTGGTGCCTTCACAGATTTCACCCACTGGTTCCCAGGAGCTCCTCAGAAAGGCGTGTTTCATCGTAGCTTAGCTGGGGCAGCTCTGGATACTTCTTTTATAAGTGATCGGTACTGCAGGGTGCCAGGCATGGTACAAAGTCAGGGTACAGTCCCTTCCCTGGCGTGCCCGCGGTGCCTGCTCAAGCACCAGCTGTCTCAGATTTGAAGAGAGCAGTAGTGCATCTTTATTTTTATGCCAGAGGTCAAAAATGCATTAGTGCTCCTCCGAATGCACGAGGACTTGCATCCATTGACTTTTGGAAGTCACTTGGACCACAGGTTACTGTTACTGCTCTCTCAGTTATTAAAAATAGATGGATCCTGAGAAATTATGAGATTTGACTAGAGCAGGCAAGTTTCAGCACTGATTAGCCCATCTCTGTACTTGAAGAACAAACCGTTAGTACAAGAGATGAGTGGAGCAACTGTATTTAGAAACATGTTTCCAGGGAAACATTAGTTTCTCTGGAAGACAACCCCAAGACATGAAATTTTATGTGACTCTTGGGACAAATGTAAGTTGTAAGACTTTTTTTTTTTTCCCCCTACTTTTTATAGCAAGTACATTCTGCTCCAGATTTATCCGTTTCAGACCTGCATGGTAAAATCTATTTTAACTGTGGAGTCCGGTATCTCAGTGGATTTCATTAAGAAAAGGGCCCACACAAGCTGCGGCTTCAAGATCCGTGGCTTGCATAGCAACTGAAACCAAATCAGCACTTTCTAACATATCCTTACATACCATGCAAAGTGTGACCTCAAGAGCAAGGCTCAGGTTGTAACTTGGCTTCTTGTGTGGCATTAGACAAGTCGATTAACTGTAACATGTTTGTAAAATCAGTACAGTGATAATTTCTTACCTTTGGCCCCAAAATTGCAAGGATCAATTTATTAAGCTTCTAGAAAGCCAGAGAAAAAAGGCCAGTTTATACTGGCTGAAAGTTGTTCCTTTGATGAGCTCTTCCTCCTGAAACCAGACCGAGTTTGTCTCTTAACCCCTCGGCAGCTTCCTTACCAGGCAAGTTCTCTGGAAGGCTGTTAGCTCTTGCTTAGTGAGCAAAGGTTATGTTCTTTATACCAAGGAGGTTTCTGTTGAAATTGCAAATACTGTGAACTTGTCAAAGTGCTTTTTGTCATAATTTTGTAAACTGTAATTTACTTATTCAGAAACTCAAAAGTTTTTTCTTGCCTGCACGTGTGACAAAAACATGTCTCTTGCTCTTTAATTGTACTTCTAGACCTGATTGCATCTTTTTAATTTTTTTTTTTTTTTCAAATGGAGAGAGTGGTCTGGAAGTATGTAAGTCAAAAAAATCATGTAATTAAGCTTTAAAATCCTCAATGGATACAGAAGTAAATCAATGGGTTATTATTTTTTCCAGCAGAGACATATGAGCCAATACTGGCATTTGTAAAAGTCAGCATTTATCTCCATTTTTAGTTTTCTGGCCAAGGTAGGAGAGGGCAGATAAAGTTTGTCTTGGGAGTCCGAAAGGCCCATGGTCCTTCCTTCTCATCTGTTAATGTCTGAAAGTCTTTGCTGGCTTACACGTGTGAGGTTTAATGTCACCGTCTGTAAAACAGCTATAAAATGAAACCTTTTCAGTGTTGAAAGAACAGAGGAACTATTATTTATGTCATAGTAAAATGGACCACAGATTAAATCTGTTTGGTTTAGCAGACAAATAAAAGCTAAATCTGTCTGTAGCTGTGGGTACTGTCAAGGACGTGTCTCTGTAGGATGCCGCTGTGCCCAGAGCGCTGCCGGATCTGAGATGAGTGGGGGATGAAGGTTCTCCAGACCTTAGAGGTGTGCAGCGTGTTGTGGTGTCATAGCATCAAATCCTGATTAAATTATGTGCTTAGGGATTTCTGACAAGCTTTTCCTACTTAATTGCCACCCACGTGTTTCATCTGGCATAGAATTGTAAGTAATTATATTGCTGTCTTTGGTCCATACTTGCTTTCTTTGCCTTTATCACCTGCTGATCTCCAGCAAAGCAGGAAAAGTCCTCTTCTGACGACCTGTCTCCAGTCAGATGGTTCCCACCTACTCTGCCCGCACCGCAGAACGTGAAAATGAAGAGTGTGCGTATTATTGCTATTGCTGTTGCTGACCGTTTGAAAACAAACAAAAAGTGAAATAACTGGTCTGGCGGCCAGACGCAGCTGTAGTCAATAGTGTGAGCTGACTGGCAGTAAAGCAACATGGAGTGAAGTTATTTTTCAATCAAGTTAGGCTTTGCCGTACTAATCCACTGAAACTGCAAAGGCTGTTTTCACTAAACTCGTCACTTTATTAAATGGGAGCCAAAGCCAAAGGAAATCCACTTAAGAAAGAAAAGTTAAACAATGTAATTCTGCAGCTGTAGAAATAAATTGAAACAGAGAAGGTATATTTTCAAAGCCATTCTTACAGCTAAATTGCAGTCATTACTATTAATGGAGAAATAAACTAAAAGATAATAATGAAAAGTTTCACTCTTTTCTTCCAAGGGAAGTTAGATCAAACAAAACTCCCATCCTGACTTTTCCGGTGACTTGCTTATGAACGTAATGTTGGGGAGCAAGGGAAGAATGGTCTGCTGATGAAGTTCAGTTGTAATTTTTTCCCCTCGGTTACTTTCAGTGTCATAGGGTTAGTAGGTAAAAGGTGTTGCTGTCTTTGCAACTTTTCTGCCCTGGGATTGAATTTTATACAGGTGCAAAAAAAAAACTAAGCACAAGAGTGGGATGCTGTTGTATCAAGTCCTGTTGGCATTCCTTTCTTGGCAGGGTAAATGACGTTATTGATCAGCAGTTGTGATATTGTTAGACAGATACATCACAAAAATCATCTTATGGACCACTTATTTTCTAAACATTAGGGCCTGACAGTGTAGTTGTCTTTGCAGGCAGTGTTTGTGGGTTTCATTTCAAGATCCTTTCAAAGCATGAATGATTCCACTGTTTAAAATGAGAAGCACAGAGATCACGGAAATTTGCCCAAGGTCCTTCAGTCATTTAAGACTTTGAGCCTCCTCCTCTCCATCTTCTACCTAATACTTTTAATAGAGGTCATACTCTGGTACCCATGACTTTCCTAGCAATATGTTGTAGCAGAGTCTAAATGCTGTTTGCCATTGAGAGTCCTTTTATTTTTTTTAATGATACCTCAGTTTCAAAGCAGCATCTTTTGCTTAAAGACTTACTGTTTCCCCGTTGCCATGCAAAAGGCTGCAATCAGGTAGTTGCGTTCCTGATTTTTTTTTTTTTCTCTATGAAGATTTCATTGTGTTTCTAATCCTGAGGGGAACTGACTGTACGATCATGGTTTAGTCATGATTACTCAATTCTCTGGTCTGACTTTGCTTGTACCCTGTGTGTGCTTTGATGAAGCTCATTGCCATGCACGCTTCAAGCCTGCCAGAGTTCTTGGAATACTTAATAATGTCTTTCCATGACCCCAAAATGACAGACACTGGGGATATATGGCTCTCGAAACCCGTGAGTCAGGTCTCATATTCCTGAAATGTTTGGTTTGCCTTAGGTCATTTCATACAGCTGTAAAGAGTAGAAACTGTTGGCCAGAGTTAAGCTTCTCACCTTAAAACCAGGCTCTCAAAACAAGCAGTTGCCCAATGGTGTGAGCAAGGCATGGCACCGAGTGCTGGGCAGGACCTTCACCATCTGCAAAAGCTTCTCAGCTTAAAGTCTCTTGGTCTAAGTGTAGACATGGCCTTAGTGAACGTCTCGTCATCTTCTGTCACCCAAAATTCAATGTCCATGGTTGTACTAGCTCAGCTGATCTCAAATGTTGTTGATAAGCCATCAACGTGGTGGTGATGTTGCTGACACCAGAGGCTGCGTGCAGGGCAGCCTTCCTGGTGCTTTCGGTGTCTTCTCCTATTTTACTGGATTGTCCAGCTGAGTTGGCATAAGGAACTGGAGTGTGTAGTCCTGCAAGCAGCAGTGTCCTTGCTATCCTTCCCATTGTTCAGCCACCCATCTCACATCCTGCAGATGAAGAAAAATGGAGGCCGAATAGTGATTTTTCGTTGGGAGAGCATGCACATTCCAGCTCTGTAAGTACCTGCAGGCCTAAAGAAGGTAGTTGTATCATCTGTTAACCATATCCAGCACATGCCAGCAGTCCTCTGTGGTGAAATTGGCAGGTGTGCCCATGACAGTGACAAAAAGAGGCAGAACAGGAGCTGGCTGATTGGAGCTCTTTTGACTCCCATGGAAGTAGGAATGCTGTCAGTCCTCATGCTCTGCGTTATTCCCATTGCACAACATTCATGGTTTGATGTGGCAAATGGATAAAAAATGCGAGGAACACACATCAACCAGAATCCTGTCATTCAGGCTTGAGGCAAGAGATGCAAGGCAGCGCGAAAGCAACGTGGGGCGGGGAGAGCGAGCTAATCTGATAGTGTTTCGATGTATGAGTGCTCTCAGGACAAGGGTTGATGTACAGACCAAGCCAGCTCTGCTGCCAAAACGCTGTTTGACACCCTCCTTTGTGCTGGCCAAAGTGTTTGCTAAGCCTCATAGTGCCAGTTCAGAGCTGTAGTGGGTTAAAGAGGATAAGAAACTACGCTTCTGCGTGGTGCAGTTTTGAAGTCCCACCAAACAGGCTGCAGTGACTGAATGGTTCCTTCTCTTCCTCTCTCTAATAGTCGTGGGGAGTGGCCAAGAGCACCAGGAAGCTGGGAAAAAATCATTTTAATTGGTATTAAAAGAAAAATAAAAGTAGATAATTGATTCAAAGGGCTGTAGAGTCCAGACACTGACAGAAGCTCCCTCTCTTTCCAAAGTTCCTTTATTCCTCTTGTGCTATGGACTATGACATATATTTGAAGGTCCACCTTTCTCTGGAATGTCTGATTACCATTCTTCTGAGTACAAGCTAACATAGCAAGTAAAATGGCTTACGTCCCATTTTGAAGTATATCTCTTAAATCCATCTCAGGAGGGATCATCATGCATGTTGAGCACAGTTCAAAGCAACAAAATACGTCTTCTTTCTATGAGGTTTTTTGTTTGTTTGTTTGTTTGTTTGTTTTTAAACTTGCCATTTGGAAAGATGTGATGCCATATGAGCACCACTGAGTGTATTAAAGGAAGGGTTTGTTGCTTGCATCATAATTAGTTCCTGAAGTTCTTGGTGCTCCCATGCTCTCCTTTGTAACAGGAGACAATACTATGTCTTGTCCCCAAGGATGTAAAAATCTGATAAGGAGGATCACAGAGCTCATCGGGTTGAAGGTACTATGCAAAGACAGAGTATAACTATGCAGTAACGGGTTTTTGTTTGAAAGAAGATTGTCTTACTATGAGTAATACTGTACACGAGCAATGCCTTTCTGCTAAATTTTGTTTCTGGAAATGTCCTTAAATAACACAAATATTTGCTTGGCACTTAAGTCCAAATTCTTTCATGTTTGCTTTTTCTTCTGGGTGGATATTCCCTGCGGGCCATGAAGGAGAAAGGGTGAATTTTCATGGTTCCTGCCACATTCTCGTTTGAATTTTGGAAGAGAGTTGCAAAAAATAGAGAAGTAGAAAGGTGGTGGTTGTCCTGGAGGTTATGGGTGAACTATTTGATGAGAGAGTCAGGAGGCATGACAGTGTCAGTGTTGAAGACGCACGCAGTGTCTACAGCTCATTGGGCTTTTTGATGGCATTGGTTTAATGCCATAAAATGGTACTATTTTAGTGTTGGAGCCTCAGAACAAGAGAACCTATATACACATTTCTTTTCCTTGGTTTTTCCTCACGGCAACTCCTCAGGGGTATCCACTGGTCCCTGCTAGGCTCTTGCATTTTATAATTATATTTGATAATGATATGGTAGTGCATCTTTAAAGGGACCTCTACTGTAGTTCAGCTTTTTAGCCATTTTAATCTAACTCTGGCAGCTTACATTCTGCCTTCACCCATTTTTAAATGGCAGTCGCCTTGCTCTGCGACCCAGCACCTTACAGCCTAGCTCCCGTCTCTTACGTTGTGGTTTTGGTTTTGTTTTCCTCTCCATACCTCCAAGAGCGGTTTCATACCCTCTACTTCAGATCACGTGTCTGGCCCACAATGGACAAAGCATCTGCTTATTCCTCCAAAGCCACAGGATTTTGTGCTAGTTAATATTAATCTCCGTAAATCTCTTCAGTCTTTTGCTCTTAGAGTTGCATGTATTTCTGCATGTTTCTAATACTCATCTGACTACTGTGCTCCTCACTCTATTTCTTCTGTCCTGCTTAGTGGCTTTGATAAGAGACATTAAAGGGATGGATAAATGGGAGAGAGGCAGAATGCACTGTGATTCTGTTTATTTTTCACTAGGGAGACCCACCTGACACCCCTTCCTTTCTTGAGCATACCAGTAGGTTCTGGTGGAACATGCAGTGGGTTACTCTTTCTGGCTTTTAATACCATTTTTGCAGTACTGCACATGTATAATTAAATTTTACTTCTGAACCTCTTCTGAATCTCTGTGGTGCCCTGTTCAAAAGGCTTCATAAGCATTTCTTGGTTTGGACTATATGGTGGCTGGGTAATGTCCCCAAGTTGTTTGGGGACAATGGGGGAAGCAGAAAAGAGAAATCCAGAAGCCCCAGGCACCCCAAGAGGTAATTCTTTGTGATTTCATGGCTTCTGCAAGGTAGTTCTGTGTCACACCATGTTTGTGGTTGCCTTTCCTTACCTGATTTTAGAAAATGAAACTACTGTCTTCTAAGTACGTTTCCCACAGGTAAAGGCAAATTCCAAAGAAGATTATACGTCTCTGGCAGTTGTCTCCTCAGCCCGTCTGTACCATCCTGTAGTTCTTTGAAGGTCATGGTTACTAATTGCGAGAGTTCAAATTTTGTGTTAAAGGCTGGCTCCTGTAAAGGAGCTCAGGAAGCTGCCCAGGACTTCTGCTGGAAGTGGATGTGTTGCCCATCTCCTGCACCTGCATTTTCTTCCTTCTACACACAAATTCAGTTACAACGTTTTCAAATGCGTAAAAGTACAGTTAACCACCAACCCATTAAGATTAACTGACGAATATAGGAAGCACTGGGAATCTGGGCACACGCTAGTTCTCATCTGACTTGGAATGTCAAGAAATAACCCTGACACATAGTGTGGGTTTTGTTGGGCTTCTTCGCTCATCTCCAATTATTCAGGCTTTAGCACTGTTGTCAGAACTGATGTAAAGCAGAATATCTTGTTGCATTTCAGCTTTTGATGTCTCAACAAAATGAAGCAGCCAAAAGGATATTTTTTTTCCTCTCTGGAAGGAAAAAACACAAACGATACGGAACGTTTCACAGTCTAGCCCTTCTAGGTTTGCCACAACAAATAAGGGTAAATGCAGAGCACTGGAGATGAAACAGACTGGCCTTTGTGACTAGCCTTGGTTGAGGTAGGAAGGCTTCTGGAACCTGTACTTCTTTTCTTCTTAGATACTACAGGATGAGCACTGAGATCTTCAGTTAGGAGTGATACACAGATATTGGTGCAGATATTGGTATAGGTACGGGACGTTCTTCTCCATGTCGGTGGGAGGGAAAGGGCTGTGCTAGTGCTGGTAAAACCATGTTGGTGTGAAGTTGATTCAAGAGCCATTCCTCTAACCAAGAAGAAGATAGGGCTAAATGGTACCTGGCGGAAAGCAGTGACTGCAATTTTGTTATTTTCTTAAGGGCACTCCTGATTTTATTTTTGAGCAAGTGGAGAGAATCAGCCCTGATATACTCAATTAGGTAGAAGAGGTGCAAGAAGAGGTTGAAACTGAAGTTAAGCAGTGCCCTTTGAAGCGGCGTTCAGCACTCTGGCAACGGCAGGGGTTGGAGATCTGCCCACTGCGGAGCTGGGGACCGAGATACCTCCCAAGAAACACTGGCAGTCCCAGGAGGTGAACCATTTGTAGAAACCAAGACTAGTGCAGCAAAACGCACTGGAACACAGCGAACCCCGGAGCAGCTCTTGAGCTGAGAGGTTGTAAAAGTGCATTGCTCCTAATGGCCACTGCTGGTGATAGCAAACTCTGTTGATTTTCATGTACAGAAGGAGGTATTATGGTCCTTGTACAGTGTGTCATACACCACAAGAGGTGGGCACAGAGTCTGAAAACCCCTTGCAGGATCAATGCTTAAATCACTTGCTAAATCAATTCCAAAGCCATTGAGTTTAACCTAATTACTACTTTGTTGGGTCCAGTAACATTCCCAGTAAACACTGATGTTTGTTTCATTCAGAGTGTTCAGAACAGAATTGTATCTCTCTTTTTTAAAACTGTCACATTTTGTTTCACAAGAACATGCCTGGTATGTAAATGAGAAATTTAGTTAATCTGTTCGATAACATTTTCCATGTGTATAAAAAGTCATGAGAACAAAGATGTTTGCTTTGTGATTGAAGGGTACAGGAAGGGGAGTCTTTACCATCTGCCACTACCAAATTACTTTTCAAGGGGGAAAAATAAATCCCTCTCATTGGAAGCTATTTTGATCAGCTCTAACAGTAATATTTTATGTAGGATTTCTCTTCCAGAGCCCAGTAGAATTTACAAGAAAATTCATCTTCCTAATGCTTTGGTAAGAGGAACATCTGTCTCAGACATTGCGAGGATTGAAGCACTAAGAGTTTTTTAGAAACCTCATATTCATCCTGCAATATTTGTCTGGTGTATATAATCCCAATATACCAACTGCAGCAGTAAATATTTTTCTATAACCAGACACTGAACTCCAAAAGAAACCTGTTTAGCTGCAGCTAATGAAAATGCAATGCCTGTGATCCTGCGATGTTTGTGTTCTGCAGCACCAACCTGAGTTTTAAAGAATTTTGAAGCAGTAAGGCTCAGACTCTGCAACTTTGATGGAATGTAAAAGCCTCAAGCTTTCAACACCTGCCATAGAAATTTAATAAGGACCCTAATAAATGGGTCAGTTTCAACAAACAATTAACTTAACAACTTCATCTGGAAGGCTTAGAGGCCCTTTTTCATAGGAGGTAACTTGAGAGCAGTCTCATGTTATATAGTGTAGTTAATGTTTCCTTTAGAAAACCAGAGTTTTTAAGATTTAATATTTCATGTGCTCCAAATTACATCAAATTGGCATATGGTACACAACAAAGCCTTCAACCCCTGTATAGATCAAAAAGAAAATTTATATTAATCTTCTAAGCTGTTTGGGAGTTTCTTAAGCACAAGGAAAATATACAATTCCCAGGAATTCAGAAGCTTATAAAATGAATTTTGTGGGCAATTTGGATAAAATTATTCCTTATACTTTGATTATGCCATAAAAATTCACACTCCTACAAATACTGAGATTTCCTTGTAAGTACCGAGTACTCACTGAGCAGTGTAGCTGGACTGCACCATATAGACTTGAGAGCAGTGTGTTTTCCGACATGTTGTCTTAGGTTGTGAGCTATTTTTTCAGCCTCTCGTAAAAATATATAACAGAGATTAAGTCTCTGAGGGTTCATAGTTCAATGTGTTTAACGCACATCTCCATTGAGATGAAGCAAAAGGAGAAAATCTAATTGCACTTTTCCCTGTCTTACTTCACACCTTTCACCTTAAACTCTCCATTTATTTCGCTGTCAGTTGCTACCCCCCACCCAGTCTCCCTTTCTCACTCCCTCTTTTTTTTTTCTTCCTTTGTTACAGCTCACCTCTAATCACCCTTCCCATGTCGGATGTGTTGCTTGCATGTGCCCTGTCTTTTGTCTTTGCAGCTGAACTTTGTCCCTCATGTTGTGTTTGAATAGTAGAAGGTCTTCTGGAGAAGGATCCCTCTGTCTTTACAGCTGTGAATATCCTGTACCGGACATCAACATCCTGCACCTCACGTCTGGCTGCTTATTGTAACTAATGGCATGGCCTTTATTTGCCCGTATGGCATATGCAATTGCTTGTATCTATATAGGGAAAGAAAAGAAAAAAAGGCAGAGCAGGATTCATGTGTCCCGGCTGCACTGTATGCAGAAGCTGATTGAGGTAGATCTTAGTCAGACATCACCCTCTCTTTTCTGGTTTGACACCAAAATTCAACCTGGCTATTCAGTGCCATTGATCTGGGTGTATGCAAAGATACGACCACCTAATTAAAACAAAAACCTAAGAAGTTCTGTTTAGCTAATGGTATTGCTGGCAGCCTTGTCACGATGGGTAAGAACCGATGGGCTTTCATGTCTGGAAACGCACTCCTCAGTGTCTGAGACAGTAGCAGAAGCTTGGAGCATTGCGGGCAGCAAGTGAGCAATTTAAGGTAAAATCCATTTTCTAAGATGTCAGTCTGGCTTCCTTCATGAACATTAAATTTACAGAGAAAATAGTATTCAGACTTGATAGTATGATGAGTAGTAATCAGAAATACCTTGGCTGAGTCACAGTGTAGGAACACACTGAAGCTCAGTTTAAAATTAATTTCTGGTTTTATTTAGTGGCCTGGAGTTTGGGTGGTTCACAAGTAGATTGTTCAGCGTGCGTTCGTTAGAGACTGACTGGTGGCTTGGCTGTATGAACTGGAGTTTTGGGGTGAGGAAGGCGGAAGGAGAGGAATTTGCATTTCCCAAGACTTAGGGTGTCTGAACCGCGTATCATTTTGGAGTTAGGCTGCAGTATTTAAATACCATACATCTGCCCATATATTTTTGTTGTGTAAGAAGAAGTGCCATCTCCTCCTGATCTAAGACTTTAGCAGATGCTCGGGTGCCTCCAGAGCCATACACGTTATGAACTGGTTCTGCTGTGGCCATCGGTTGGTTACTGATGAAGTGGATATGGGACGATTCTCCTGGCAAGTTATTGCCTCTGAAGCCAAGGGCAGTCAAAGCATCTTCTTGCAGTTAGGTGGCCAACACCACCATTTCTGTCTTGAACACTTGCTTAATGTTAATAACAGGTATATCTTGTATCTGTAGAGGTTATAACTCGCGGTAGAAACAAGGAAGCTGGCTTTTGTGCGTGTTATAAAACTAGTAGTTAGCAAGATGTCTTGAAGGTAAGTTGCAAGTGGATCTAAAAGCCAGCTTGGCCTGTTGTGAAGGTTTTAACGTCATCTGATGATGATATCCTGGATGAAACACTAATAGGTTTGGAAACAAATTTAAGTGACCTTCTGCTTTGCTTTCGGAATATCCATACATGCAAATCAAGCAGCTTTCTCAAGCTATGTAATTACTCACTGATGAGTGTTCCACTCAAATCAGCTTCCACGTTTCATAGTTCCTTCATGTGCCCAGCCACGTCATGGTGTGCCTCCAAGGATTATTCATAACTGGTTCAACAACAACAGAATAAATAGTATTTAAAAGCAAATCAATATTTGCTATCTCCAATTTGTTGTTGAACCTAGAGGCTGTTAGGGGATTGGCTTCTTGGAGGTATTGCAACAGTGGTGACCTTTGAGGAGATCTGAAGGAGGAAGAAATGGCATATCAGTAAATGCCTGAGGAATTTCTAGGCTGGTGGGGAAGGAAAAAGTGCCATAAAGGGAAGCAGCCGAACTCTCTTCTCCATGAACAGCTTAACCTTGAATTTGCCCAAGTGTTTTTTGAACTAGCTTGGTTTTACTCTGTGACAACTTAGTTGCCTTTGCCATAAGATTTGACAAACCAGAGTATATATCTTTGTGAATATTCATTTGCAAACTGACTAGGGTGCAGACACCGTCTGAGCCAAATTCTGCCAAATTCTGCTGTCCTCGAGGACAAAGTTGTGTGGCAGACAACTGTTTGGGTTCATCCTTCTGATACACTTCTTCCTTCTCTGGGGGTTTCTTCCCCTCTAAATTACTGCAGCTAGTGCCTGTCAGTGCCTTACCCATGTACTTCGATATAAATACTGTGCCTCTGCAACATCTTAGACCCTACTGTGAGAGCGTGTTGCAGCTGAGCTCATTGGAAGAGTATGGGAGACCCAGCTTCTGTGTGGTGGTGAAAATTTCTCTTTCTACCTTTTCTCTTATATCAAGGGCTGAGCCGAGCTGAACCAAAATGGCAATTCCTAACTTTTTACTACCTTCCAGCATTACATCTTTGAACCCAACCCGCACAGCGGGCATCCTTCTTTTCCAGCATAGGATTTGTGTGCAGGCCAGCCATATGGTGTGTGTAATTATAATTTTATAATGGTGTTATTGCTCTCTGGCTGCCCAGTAAACCCAGTGCAGTTTCAGTAAACTATATACATAAGCATAGGAACTTTAGACTTGAATGATTTTCTTCACTTTTATACAATAGTAGGTGCGAAGGAGAAAAAAAGATTCCATTTAATTTATAGAAGCTGTATAAAGTTTATAGAGTCTCTACAATTGTCTCAAATGAAAAGGTTGTGGAGAAGAGGGGCTGTACTGAAACTGGGAGGTCCACAAAGCTGGAGAAGAATAACAGTTAAAGGCACACATCAGTAAATACCCGTGCTGAACTTTTCCCATTAACTCTGCCGTCGAGCATATGGACTGCATTAGGGGTTTGTCTGCCTTGGGGATTTTATAAACGCGTTTCCTCCCCTTTCCTCCTCCCCGTCCAGTTACTATTGCTTTAGACTATTATGGAATGGAATGGAATGGAATGGAATGGAATGGAATGGAATGGAATGGAATGGAATGGAATGGAATGGAATAGTGTCCATGCTGGGGTCATCATTCTTACTGGAAGGAGGCTGTTTGCTGTAGAAAAGTTCACTGATTAGTGGCAGAAACCTGTTTATATATGCAAGTGCTTCCCTGAATGTGCCTTTTTTTTCTTCCTTTTCTTGGTGTGTGAGCTTCCTGAAGCAGTCATAACAGCTTGGCTCGCCCGTCCTTTCGGGCATATGTGCAACTCTGATTTGCATCGATGGCAGAATTTCTGCAGCAAAACGAGGAGTCGATGTGTGCTCAGTTTTATGGATGATCTGTAAATAAACACAGCTCTCTTCTGCATCCTTATTTACCCTGAAAATGAAGGTTGCCAAAGTGACTGGTGAAAAACAGGACAAGAAACCAAGAAACCAAGCCGCTGATGAAATCAGAAAACATTCATTTTGCTTCTGTGTACTTTTCTGTGTTTCCTCTTCAATTTTGGCTGACACTGGAAGTCAGTGATCCAGCCCATTTGATAAGGTCTCCCCGAAACCTGGCACTGCCCATCCGCCCATTCCTGGGCCTAAGAAAGACGCGCCCCCCTTGCCCGCCTGCGCCCGGTCTGCCTTCCCCTTGCCACCAACACATGGATTTCAACAAAAAGAAGTGTCTCTGGGAACAGCTCTGGCTTAACATTAACCTCCACCCGCCCTCAGAAGTTAATTTTAACAGGTGGATCGTGGAAGTTACACCCGAGGTGACACATAGGACTTCTGCTGCTCAGCCCTGGCTGCGCGAGCGCGTGGCAGGCCGGCGCTGGGGTCGAGGTGCTGAAGGAAGTGAAGGCCAAGAAAGATGTGACACGTCTCTTAGTTTATTGTACTGGAAGATCTGTAGGCGGTAAATGCTGTGGGTTTTTTACAGATATTCTGGAACCCTAATATAATTTACAGTTTCATTTGTAGAGAGCTGTTTCAAATCTGTGCACATGCTTCTAAGATACGGTAAAAGAAAAGCCAACAGCAATAATTAGTTTGGCATTTTCCACGTTTTCTAAAGCACTTAAGGGGTAATGACTTTTTTTAACCAATCTTACATAAAATCAGGTTTTACAGGAATAAGAGGACTTAAAAGGCCTGAATGGCTGTCAGTGACATGTAATTCATGCTGAAAGTTCTATTCCAATACATCAAAATAAGGAAAACAATTATACATATGATTAGAGGCTGCTGACCCTTCAGTTAAAATGATCAAAAAGAGCAATATTAAAATTTGATTTACGGAAGCTACTACTTAGCCTATAATTAGTCTGACCAATAAAAACAAACCAGACTTTTACAGAATATGATTTCCCAGTAGGTAGGTTAGCTGTTTTTGTAGAGCTGAAGAAACACAAAATGGTTTTAAAATATATTTGATATGCTCTGTGAGTAAATTGAAATACAGCATATAACTAGTTTTAATGTTTTTTGTTCATAAATTGCCAGATTTCCTTAATTCAAGTGAAATTTGAGAACCACTTGAGAATAATTGTCTCTAAAATGAAATATTACTTTGTCAGTCCACTCCATTTATATTAAATATATGTTTTACTTTTTTATATTAGAAGGTAAATGAAAGTTGGTCAGTAATATGATTCCCCTTACACTTTTGCTGTAGTTCACTATGGAAATGGATTCAGGAAATGGCAGATGTGATTAAAAACTCTTCAGCTGGCCCGAGAGCTGTTTGTACAGCACCTACTGTACAGCTCTTCTGGCAAGGAATAAGCACTCCTCGTCTTATTGCAACATAAATAAAATGATTCTTCAGTGCAGGGACTTGGAATTTTGATTTAAAATGCCCTAGTTAGGAGATTGGGAAGATGAGATTTGGTGAGGCTTTTTCATTCGTAAGAATGAAGACAAAATTGTTGTGCTGGCTAATGTGGTCCTGTTTCCTTGTGCATGCAAGTAAGTACATTGGAATCCACGCCAGCCCAATTTGCATGAAGGTGTCGGAGCAATAATCCTATAAATTGACATAGAAGGGTCAAGCTGCCTGCTCAGAGGCTAACATCACTGGAGAGCTCTGCACAACACATAAGTGTTCATCTCTCAAAAGCTACACTGAAGATTGCAAAACTAAAGAGACTTCTTCCTATGTCTTTTAGAATGCATCTATATGCGTAGAGCTCATGTCTGGGCAAAGAAATTGAATAAAACACCATAGCACAACTTTATATCTCCCGATTTGGAATATATTTGTTTCATCCATGGGCCTCTCATGACTTCTGACTTCTTTGTGCATCAGATTTTGAAATTTCCTACCAGCTTTACCTCTTCTGGAAACTTAAGTGCTGTTTTTTATTTCTGATATTTCTAGTGGAACGGGAAAATGTACAGAAGAGGACCTTTACCAGATGGATAAACCTACATTTGGGAAAGGTAAGACTGACAAACAGTCTTGATACTGAGATACAAGGACACAACCATAGACAGATTGCAGTTAATTCCTTTTAAAGTAGTTAAAATTTGGAAATAAAGTTGACTTCTGTGCATATGGGGATGTTTGGAGAAGAGTGAGGGGAAGCCGAAAGTTTCTGGGTAAATGAAAATTGCTTTTCAGGTGCAATGAATGCTTGGCTGGTTCATCTCAGGTGCATTTAAGTCTTCAATGTAACTGACTGTTACCATGAGGCTAGAATTTTCCCATAGAACATACCCACATAAAATCAAACATGGTTGAGCCTGCTCTGAGGTGATAATGACTGCGTTCTCCCCTGGACTGGAAGTCTGAACATCCGAGGCATCACAGCCAAGGACAGATGTTCTTCAGAACCTGGCTTCATCTCAGATCTGCAGATGGGAAATATTAATTCCTTGTCACTCATGTTTTGGGGGTGCTGTATGATGGGATCTTTATATATCCACTTACATTAGAGAACTAATTTTTGGACATCGTTTCATATTTTTAAGATGTAATTGTTTCTTAATCACACCATACTAATTCACTGTAGCAGATAAGTACTAACTCTCCTGAGTAGTCTGCCATCCAGAGAACGATTTTCCTGCTGTTGAGGATGAAAAAAGAAAAAAAAAAATCTTAATATTACTGAAACAGCAGCAATGCTTTGTGCAGGATCAAGGAATGGGACCAGCTTCCCGATCTAAATGAAGTCCTAACTTGGACTGGAGTTTGAGCCTCACAGTGCTTTTAGTATCTGTAGCTAAATTTCATGAAGTACAGATTGGGACTAAGTTCGGGCTTCACGCTGACTCTCAGCCTGGCTCCTGTAACTCTTGGGAGAGATTGCATTTGCGACATAGTAAAGCAAAAGAGCCTGAGAAGAAAGGCATCACATACATAGTTGCTTAAGTCCACTACTCTGCAGTGAATGTTGCTGAAGGAATAAAGGGATCCTCTTAAATCTCAGTGGTAAATCAGAATAAGGCTAGTTGGAAATGTTTTGACTAGCAATTGTTCCCAAAGGTCTCTCACAACGAAGACAGCGTTACGTGATTCCTTCGTGAATCAGGCTCCAGGGCTTTAAACTAACTGCAATTTTGGAAGTTGTCAAAAAGGGTTGTCAAATATGTGACTGTGGAGAAGGTCTTTGATTTACAGAAGGAATTAGATCATGAAAAGGGCTGTAGGGTGCTGTTAATTCTGCCGTGCCAAGCATATGAAGTCTTAGAAACTTTGTGGGCAGGTGAACTGTTTTCTCTGGAGTGCATACAAATTTTTTTCCTCTCTGATTCAACCAAAAAAATTGCTTTTCTGAAGAGAGGGCAAAAGTCTGCTGCTATTTTAATGTTTTTCCTGGAAGTGGCATAATAAACATACCCATGTAAATAATGAGAGCTTTGCTAAAGCGCTCTCTAATTACAGGTGATTCCCTGAGGACTCCCACTGAGGAAGGTGGCTTCTGCCTTTATCCTCAAAGAAGCACTTCTTGCAGAGTGGCTTCTTTCTTTTAAGGGCAGCAGTGAAGTCTTCTTCATGTACTTCTTCAGGAAACTTACGGTGTGGTGTATCCTCTTTTGGAGCAGACCATCCCATTTGGGTCATCTTTTGAGAGGAGCTGGCTCTGCTGGTCATGGGATAGTTGGGAGTAGCCTGCATCTGCTGAGTTCTGGGGGTTCTTGTCTTAAGTACTGAAAGAATAAAAAAGGTTTGGGTTTGAGGCTTTCAGACAGGTTATTTAATCTCAAAATGAACAATATTTTTCTTTCTTTAAGTATGGAACATTGTTTAGTAGTCTTGGCTAGATTAAAGACTAGTAACAAAAATGTATGGATCCAGTTTGCCAGAAGCTGCTTAATTGAACAGTAGGGCATTGCCCAACCGAAGATAAAAAGACTAGGCTCTTTAGGGACAAGAGAGCGAGTGACACCTGAACCGAGCGTAATTGCTGCAGCTGAGACTTCTCCTCAGGGCTGAGCTGACTTGGCTGTGTGCCTCACAGCGCACTCACCGTC
This sequence comes from Ibidorhyncha struthersii, assembly GCA_013398815.1. NCBI lineage: Eukaryota > Metazoa > Chordata > Aves > Charadriiformes > Charadriidae > Ibidorhyncha > Ibidorhyncha struthersii. Next base: position 1,606,067 of record VZSZ01011830.1, on the reverse strand, counting down.
AGACACCTCTGTGAAGTGAGGAGATGGTTCCCTTTGGAGGAGTTTGCTGAGGAGAGTCACAATACAAGAAATTGCTTTGTAAAGTACTCAGAAAATACTGGGAAACAGAACGGTACCACCAGAAACATTACAGAGGAGACAGGACGTTGTGGCCAAGGTGGATCTTGGGCTTTTTTCGGGCATAAAGGGGGATTAATTTCTGTTGGGCTTGTCTTAGTCTGAGGGATCAGCACCCAGCCCCTGGGGGGTTGCTTCCTAGGCAGAGTGTTTCGTGTGAGATTCTGTTACGGGAAATCTGGAATAAATCCTTGTCTGATCTCAACTGCATGAGTACTATCTCTCAGTTTTAGCTCCGATGTTCCTAGGACAGAATTGCCACTAATGTGAAGAACAGTCAGCCCGTTTTTCCTGCAGGCTAGGATTTATTTCTAGTATCTCCATCTTGTAAAATTCTCCTTCTTACTGTCTGAAATCATGGTGTCGCACCAAGCAGTACTGCTTTAAAAGCTACCTGGTTTCTTTTCTTCACAGTGCAAGCCTCCTCTGAAAGTGAAAGACTTGTTTATTGATATACAAGATGGCAAAATCTTGATGGCACTACTGGAAGTTCTGTCAGGACAAAAGCTGGTATGTATACAAGAGGGAGAAACCTCTGTAGGTACGGAACGCTCTATGTTACGAGCAACTATGTATGGACATCAAAGGAATAAAGGTGAATTTGGTTGCGTGCCTTGGGTACAATAATAAGAATTTCAGCAGCTTTGTTGTGATTTCGGTATGTTACAGGCTGATGTCCTGAGTTGTAACGTAGATTTCAAGGAAACAGATAACAAGGTGTAAATGGTGTGCCATCACTGTAAATGTTTCTACCCCTCAGGTTTTTTAAGGCTTTAATGCATTAATGCTCACATTTTCCATTTGGAAATCACCCAAGTCACGTTACCAAGAAAAGATATATTTACTGTATTATTTTGGTAATCCATAAATTCTATTTTGTCTAAGATCATTATGACACTTAATAGGTCTGCTGGTGCTTGGTGTAGTTGTGAGTTTAGTTCCGGCACCCTGGCTCAGGTGTCATTAGTCTGACTGATATGGTCTAAATCAGAAGGGCAAAGCTTCACTTATCAGAATCTTTTTCTCTCCTCCTTTCTTTGTAAGAGCTGTATAAAGTTCCACATACCAGAAATGGAAACACCCAGTGCAAATATAAATGACCAATTACAGTGGACCTTAATGTTTTCTTTCTACATCAATCTTGTCAGCAAATACTCTCTTCTGTGTGTGTGTCACACTTGGGTAAGAGGAGAGACCTGCTCTGCAGCCGTCTCACCGCTGCACTTGCAGTCACCTGGTGATGCTCTACAGTGAGTGGACCACCTGCATACTGCAGCATGAATGTCCACTGTGCTGACGCATTCAGAACTGCCTATTTTTTAATATTCTTGCAGTTTTGGGGAGCTGTAGCAGAAGCAGCAGCGTATCTGTGTGTATCCAGACAGATTGTATTGAGAGCCAGGCTGGAAAGGAATTGATGGGGGAATCACATCCCCAGGCTATACCCCGGGAGGTCAGGGAGAAGGGCAAGGAAGGAGGTAAGGTCAGCCGGCCAAACCTGCTGTGATGGCCATTAGGTGTTCCTGCACACACATGATAAAACCAGCGTGCCAAAGTGGTAACACAAGGAGACAGGCGTGCAACAAATCTGTTCCATCTCTGCCAAAGTTAAAGGTTTCTGCCTCCCACCTGCCTGTGCCTGCTACAAAAACTGCTCACGCTTCCTAATTAGGATCATTTAATTTAATTCAAGACCCCAAAAAAATCTGTTATTACAAATTTTCAGGTAAATTTGATCCTGTGACTGAACATGGTTGGGGAATGACTACATAAATAATCAACGTGGCAGGTCCAAGAGAGCGATAACATCTGGAGAACAGGGAAGCTGGTTGCTAGCCCTGTTTTGCTACAGCAAGGGCAGATCATGCAGTTGAAGCACTTTACTTATCAGAAAAGATGGCAATAATTTTATACAGGTAGATTTCCTTAGCTTTATTTTGCCTCTGTGTTTGTAGGTCTTCTAAGCTTTGCAGGTAGTGGTGAATAATTCCACCATTCCTAACAACAGCGCGGCTCTTCTTTTTTTCAGATGCATGAGTACAAGTCTTCAACTCATCGCATTTTTCGTCTGAACAACATAGCCAAAGCACTTAAATTCTTGGAGGATAGTAACGTGAGTATTTTCAAAGGCTGGTCATAATATCTTCGCTTGATGTATACTGCAAATTGTAATTGTTGTAATTGTAACTAGTCTGTGTGCTGCGTGCGCATAAGAGGAATGTACCGCTCAAAGGCACTGGGACTTACCTTAGCAGCAAAGCTGAAAAGCCACATAAAAATGCCCAATGAGAACACCTAAAGAGTCTAAACCAAGGATTATTTGTTCGTTTTATAATGTAAAAGTTCAACAGGATTAAAGGATCAGGAACCCACTATTAAAAGAAAATAAAAAGAAATGCGAGTAATCTCTGAACTGGGTCTTAGAGGCATTACTTCAGTTATGCTGAAGGTAGATGAGTTACTTTCATCAGAAATACTTTCAGTATTACAAATCATGTATTTATCTGGTAAACTGCTGCAGCAGCTGATCATGAGTCAAAGGCAAGAGAAAATTAAATCTGGGAACATGACATAAATGCATAATTCCAGGAATCAAAACCTTATAAGGATATAACTTCCCGCATAGTCCATGTGGCACGACTGCAACATCACTTCCTAAACTTCTAAGTGACTGAGCAAGATCAGACCCTATAGCTTGACATGATTCATTCCTTTTTTTATTTCTCCCATTAGGGCTTTATTCCAGAGCCCTACGGATGTGGCCTGTGTCTTGAAAACTCTCTGCTTTTGAAAAATGTTGAGAAGTAATGGGGTCAAGAGAAGTCCCAGCCGTGTAACAACTCATTTCCATGGTATACCTAGATCTTTTAGGAAGAGAAATGACTGTGTCCTATAAAGGACTAAAGTCCTATAAAGGACTGCAGCATTCTTGCTGTACTGAAAGATTTTTTTGTCTAGTACCTGAAATAAAGTTTTGCAGCTTCTCCAGTATACCATCTGGGAAGAAAATGTAATCGATGATCCAGTTGACTCCAGGGTGTGAGTACTCTATAGGGATTAAACTTTATGGTTGAGGAGGGATCCAGTGTGTGCGTAGGGGGAAAACCCTGCCTTGCATGGAATGCCACAGCAGCAACTGATGTCACTTTGCTGCTGCCCTGCGCTCTTGCCCCAGAGATGCTGCAGCAGGGCTAGTCATGCAGGAGAGTTGCTGCAACCCCGACGCAGGGACGAGACGTGGTGAGGCCTTAGTGCATCTCTTACAACCTCATAGGTGTGGGAGGTTTGACCTACTCTGCCTTTTTCCCCAGGAGATGATGTGAAAGGTCAAGAAGTTGTCCAGTAACTTCCAGGTGTTCCAGTCTCCTTTTGGAGCCCCACCAGTAGGGGCTGCTCTGGCCCTAAATGTGTATGTCTACACATCCTGGTATAGAACTGCTAAGAAATATTTTACAGGTTCTCAGATTTCTGAACAGCTTCCCAATTGATGATTTCTACCCAAATCCAGCTAAGGCCTACTGGCAGATGAGATTTTTTTCTCTCTGTCAATGTGAATGCACTGCAGAGCTGCAGCTGAAGCACAGCCAGGAGCTCACTAGGGAACAACCCAGACCCTCAGTGAGCAAGGCCAGGCAGGAGGAGCCTTGGACACAGGCGGCCTTTTAATTAGTGGTGCTAAAACACCTACTTTTCTATGAATTTCTTGTTTTCTTAAGAGTAAGCAGCCAATATGTTATAGCCAGGTATCTCTACTGGGCTGGGTGACAACCATAGGCAGCGGTAAGAGGACAGAGCAGACACTGAGAGCAGTGTAATGGTAAATGCCACTTGCTCCCCATTTTGGAGGAACTGCTATTCAAATGTACTAGGTCTTGAAGGTTTTCCCATGCCCAATACCTTGGAGCTAGCAAGAAATCTGAGCCTTGAAATACGACAGCTAGAGGTGTCTTGCTAAGATTGAAAACTGTTGCGCGAACCACTAGATTCCTTTTTCCTGTTTAACCAAACCGGTTAGCAAAGGGCGGTGATGAAAGTGCTGGCAAAATGCCTTGGCTGCCAAGAGCTTCAGGGTTAGATATTAAACCACAGTGGGTGGAACCCATCAGCGTACGCTTCTGTGGAACCGGGGCAGCAGGGTAAAGCAGTGCTAAGTGATTCATCGTGTAGGGGATTTCTCAGCGATAAACGGGGCTGTATGCTGGGCTTTAACTCGGTCTGGGTGTCACGTGCAGTACTGCCAGCTTCCTTGCTTCCTCCCTCCCCTGTGACCTTCGCCAAAACCAAGTCTGTGTCCTCTAAGAGAATAACATCACGGTGTTATCAGGTGGAAGAAACCACAGTGTGGGAAAGTCTAGAGTTTGCTTGGATTAGGCAACTCTATCCTTTCCTGACTGATTTAATCAGAACCCTGGGACAAGCTGTGTAAGGTGAGATAAGCGAGGAGAAAGGAGATGACTAGCAAAACAGAAGTAAGCAGATCTTATTAGGATTTTAATTTTTGTATGAGAATCGACTCTCTACTTTTTAAGGATCCACTGGAGGAGGCACCATCTTGTTCCATTTTTCTATGGAGGAAACACATTTGTGGTGCTGAGGATGCAGAACTGGGCTCACTACTGTTCTGCAGACTGTGCTGGTGCCTTGAGATAAAGAGTTCCATGAGCAGGATGGTTCTGATTGCGGCAAATTCTCGTTAAAACAAGATTTCAGTCTTGATTTTTGGCTGGCCACTCAGTGGCAGAGGTGTTCTGGCCATATCCAGTAGTCTCAGTACATTTTTTGCAGTTACCTTGCTGCTTTGTATTTGGCCGCTGAATTTATGATCTCTTCTACAGGTAAAGCTTGTTAGCATCGATGCAGCAGAAATAGCAGATGGAAATTCCTCACTGGTACTTGGACTAATATGGAATATAATCTTGTTTTTTCAGGTAATAAAACTTGAATACTTTATTCATAAGTGAGCAGTCTTCTTGGTATCAATCTATTCCAGCTGAATACTGATTTTTAAATTGATTTTTAATCCTAAAGAACATAATTAAGCATGCTAAACCTGAGCTTTTCCCTCCTAATATACACTAATTTTATGCCTGCAGCTGCTTTCATTTTACTTCATTGGGCCTATTTTGGTGTAAATAGGAGATAATTTAAGCCCTTGTTTGACTTGGACCGGAATTAGAGCTTCAGATTTCTACTTTCCCTTCTCTCCTGTGCCTGCTCAGGGTTCTGCTCCAGATTCCCTGGATCTGAACCAACATCTCGGGTTTGGTTCCAGGTCACAGTTTATTTTCAATAACTTCTTCTGGATTTGGTCCAATGCGGTGGGAAATTCCATGTAGAATCACTGATGTCTGGAGACTTATTCAACACGGCAAAAATTCGCAACTGATGTAGAGGGCCAAATGAAAGGTCTTGAGGGGCCTGGAACTGATAAAAGTCATTTGAGCCTGAAAATTGATTTAGCCCCAGGCTTAGATTAAAACTGCTCCCTAATCTACACATATTTTGAAAACGTCCTTCTAGACAATACAGAATTCTAATGAACAGAGAGAGATAGAGGGAGGGTTTCCGCAACCCTTATAAGACTGTGAGGCTCTTTCGTTCTCCTGGACTCATTTCTAAAATGAGTAGCGGTTTAAAAAATAATCTCGAAGTTGCCCTGGGATTTCTCTCCCTGGCTGAGCTCCTCAAGCTGATCAGTGGTGCACAGCACTGGTTTGGCCAAACAGACTCGCAGGTGGAGACTGAGTGACCAGAATCTGTCACCCCAGTAGCAGAGGGAGGACATGGGGGACCTAAAAGCATCAGAGTGGATGACTTGGACTCAAGTATCAATGCTGACCAGGACAGGAGTGATGCTGCAGGTCACCATTCCTTGACTAAAAATATTTTTCTCAAGCAAGTGCTGGGAAGAGAAAGAACAACTTCAGTAAACCCACCTTTTCTTTCAAGGACACGTTTCTTTGCTTTTTGTTTAATACCAATGAGCTCCGTTCAGGCTGAAGTGATACTTTGCCTTTTCTGTGTCCTGGGGTTGCCAGCGGGGCTGCTGCTGGCTCTCACGCCTGTGCAATGCAAGTTGAGCGTTATAATGGACAGGACCTCTTAAAATTCAGTTATGGCGCTGTTATTTTTCAAGTCTGCATGAGAACAAGCACTAGAGTTCTCCGTGCAGCCGGTGTTAAACCAGAGCGCTGCGTGTTTTGCCTTTTATTTCAGATTAAGGAGCTGACAGGTAACCTCAACAGGAACTCCTCCTCCTCCAGCCTGTCGTCTGGGCCCAGCGGTCCTGAGTCAGACACGTCCCACCCCAGCACTCCCAGTGTGGAGAGAAACATGTCCATTACTGTGAAGGATCAGCGGAAAGCCATCAGAGCCCTTTTAATCTGGGTCCAGAGGAAAACCAGAAAGTAAGCTAATAAACCCGTGTGGAAAAATGTGTTTCGCCACCTGCCCTTTTGAAGCTGGATCTCTTTCCTCTCTCCTGCCCCGTGCATGTGTTACCATGTGCTGTGGCTTCTCCTGCTTTCCAAGCCTGCCAGCACGAGGTCTCTGTGGGGGTAGATCCCTGCGGCCGGGCGGCTCCCGGGGCCATCTGACCTTGAAGCCGTGCGCGTTGCTGGCTTCGTGATCTGCGCGTTAAATGTTAACTTGCGCTGATCTGCTTGGCGCTGTTTAAAACAGGATCGTTCCCTCGTCCCCCTACTCCCTGGCTCCCATGCAGTCTGTTTGGTACCTTTTGCTCATTAAAGGGTAGGAATAAACAAGGGGTGAACTGAAAAACATCAGTATGTTGAAAGAGTTTAGCCTTTTGAATGAAGCAGCAGCCCTGAGGGAGCTTCTCTGCGTGCTGCAGTGCCTCAAAGGACAGAGCCCGTATTAGTCTCCCTCTTTCCTCAGAATTAGAGGGGAGGGGGTGGATCTTGGGTCACTTCTCATCAACTTGTAACATTTGGGTCCATTTCTGTTGCTCAACCCATCTCCTCTTTAATGAAAAAGCAGCTCTTCTGCCAAAGCATTTTGTCTAGTAATGCATTCACCTGGCAGAGTTACTGTTGGGTTAAGAAACTTCAGTGTGAGATGTGTAGTGCAGGTGTAAATGCTTGGGGGGTGTTTTACATATATTGTTATCCGAAGCGACGGCTGACGGAGAGTTTTAAAGAAGGCATGGGTCAAACTTACTTACACAAGTTGGATAGCTGAATGTTGAGCATTTTTGTTTGTTGATAAATTTATATCTGCCTGTGAACACAAACGTTCTGTGTCTAGTGTTGAAGATAAAAATTTACATGTTAAATACTTTGTCCTGTGGGCCACATCATCCCTTGGTTATCTCCAGTGAAGCTAAGGGTGCTTGTTGTGCAGATATACTTGTCCCATTGGGATCCGTAGTTCACTGCTGCCAGCACAGCCCGTAGAGGAAGCACAGTTTTAGTGCCAAAATAATGCTCATAGTGTCATTAACGGGGAGGTGGTTCAAGTGAGGACCCAAGAAGTACACGCCATAGACTTTTCAGTCCCGTCAAAGAGTTCAAACTGAAAACATCTAAGAGGAGAAAATTGTTCTTGCAACTACACTATTAAAAGCAAAATAGCGTCATTATAATCCTGTTATCCAGTGACCTGTGCAGAATTTTCTGTTCTGGGTCTGTATTTCATTGCAAGTTTGATGGTTGTTTTTTCCTCCAAAACTTTGGGCATTTGACACACTTGTGGTTTATACATACACTGACACCATTTGCGTTTGGCAAAGCACAACTTTCTGCTATAGAAGGCCAAGTACACACGGATGTGAATCATTTATGCTTATGTTTTTAAATACTTAGGTGTTGGCAGTCTTCCCAAGCTATGGCATTAAAATGCTGGAGAGCAACAGAAACAGGAATTGCAGAGACATTTGGTTTTGTGAATGTTAAATGTGGTTGACGAGTTCTTGAGGGCTTCGTTTTTACTAACTACTTCCTACAAGCAGGTTGATGTCAGCTGTTGGCCACACTGATCCAGTTTGTGAATCCTTGTGTTTTATGGATGCATTTTCTGCATTTCAAAATCCCAAAAGGTCGCAAATGTGACTAGGGCAACTCAGGAACCTTACTTTTAACTTTCAGGAGTTTTTGAAAGTGCTGGTGCCTTTGATTTTGTAACACAACCACCCATGTAAACTGTATGTAACTCTGTTCAGGTACGGTGTCGCGGTTCAGGACTTTGCCAGCAGTTGGAGGAGTGGCCTGGCTTTCTTAGCTGTCATCAAAGCAATAGACTCTACTTTGGTAGACATGAAGCAAGCACTGGAGAAATCGGCTCGAGAAAACCTGGAGGATGCTTTCAGCATAGCACAAAATAAGCTGGGTGTTCCTCGCCTCCTCGAACCAGAAGGTAAAACGCCTACATCAGCTTTGTTGGGTAACATTCAAACTCTAATGAATTCATGAATATTGCATTGTGATACCTACCGAAAACCTCCCAGTGACCAGGGTGTGGATGCGATCGGTGGGTTCAGTGGGATCAGTGGGCTGATTGATAAGAATACAAACGAATTGGTCGCTGGCTTCCAGCCATGTTTGTAAGCTCCTTGTGGGAAGAGATGTTACCGTAGTTTTAGCTATGTATACTGGTCCTGGTTAATGCGTAGATGCTACGTGACATCTGCATTACTAGCGGACATTCATCCCCACCCTGTTGCGCTGAGAGGTCTTTCCATGCATCAGCACCATTTCCGAATGCCCACAATCTGCAGAGACTAAATGTCACTCCAGGATGAAGTGTGCCAATCTGCCATACCAGGAAAATGGGTAGATACCTATTCAAATGTATTTGCATCTCCCAGTTTTTCCTTTGAAATGCATATATACACAGATATATATTTATATATGTAAACATAAGCATATACGTGTGTGTATATGTACAAATGGAGCTGCTTCTTGCAGTCTCTTTTACTGAACTCTACTAGACAGGTATTAAGCTCTGATTTTATGACTGAAAGCACAGATTGGTTATTTGTACTTTCATGGGTCACCTGTTAGAAGACTGGGCCTTCCTGCTAAAAATAAACCTCTGTACTGTCACTCAACAAGATCACTGTCTAGTGACAACAGCATAAATGACAGTACGAAGGTGGATGAAAAGGGACCCTGACCAGGGTTCAGTATGTGTTTGGAAGTAAGAAAAAATTAATGTGGATATAAGATGTTGAGCGCTCTTTTGAGTACCATCAAGAGTGAAAAGGATTCTGCCCTCTCTGCTCTGTCAGAGAAGGAAAAGCCTTTGTAGCTGTTAAATTTCTGTCATCATAAAGGCAGGATAAATGTCTGACTATCTGTTCCTCTGCAAGAGCGTTTTAAAGCCATGTGTGCTCAAGTCCCTTGTTCCTGTCCCCGCAGATATCATGGTGGAATCACCCGATGAACAGTCAATTGTGACGTACGTGGCGCAATTCCTGGAACACTTCCCGGAGCTGGAAGGGGTATGTATTTACTCCTACGTCACATCATTTTTTTAATTTGCTTTGGCATACTTAATGAAGTCAGATATTGCTGTATTTATCTTCTAGGTTTCTTTCTAAACTATTTAAAATAAACCACAAACAGTTTTATTTTTTCATATTTTTTGTTAAGTCCAGTCAAATTCATTGGTGACTGCTAAAATGCTTTAGGTAGAACTGTGCTTTTAAACATTTATATGCAATTATAACTTTCAGAGGTTAGAACTGGTTACTAGTTTGCTATATTAGTCTCAGAATAAGGCTGAAGTTTATCCCATCATCTATGATGATTCGCTGGACTTTGAAGTTCATTTTGACTTCTGTCTTCTCAAGTTGGAGAGCCACAATCAACCTGAATTTAGCAGATATTGTACCAGGCACAAGATACCAGAGGTTGAGTCTTGCCAACAGAGCAGTCAGAAGCACTCGTTGTAAGCACAAAACAAACTACAGCTTAAAGGGCCGGGACTGTAGTGCAGACTTTATCAAAAATACAGAATTGAGGAGCAAGCAGGGACTGACAGCGTCAGGGATTGACAAAGGTCTTTTGGAAAAACAAAGGATACACTTGTAGAAGAATTAAAGGATAGGAGACAGAAAACTCGAGGAAAAATGGGAAGTCCCAGGAACTGGAGAAGAGATCTGCATAAGTTGAAAAAACTGTTCTGGAGGCTGCTCATACTTCCAGCCAAACCTAGTTCAACACAGTCATTTTGGTTTGAAAGAGTTCCCAAGGGACTCAGTGTCCCTCGAGTATCTGGGTAAGTTTTTATGCTAGAGGACCTGCACATAAATGATGGTTCCTACACAAAAGGCATTTCCTCTCGTTTCTTGATTGGAGGTGCATTGGTAGCATTTTGTAGCTTATAAAATTGGTGGGCATTACTAAAGTCACTGGAATTAAAATTACTATAATAATCTAATTATGGTTATTAGATTAGATGAGCATTCAGATTTGGTGGCATTAAGACTTGTGGCCATTTGAATGGACAAAGAAAAAGCCTACTTTTTTTTTAATGAAAAAACAGTCTGTTGGAATGGAATAATCTAGTATATTATATATTTCACAGTGGATTTAGTGGACTTGTTCGATGTATTTTATTCCCAGGGTTTGGGATTGTGTCAAAAAGCCAAGTCAGTTGCCTCCACAGGTTCAGCAGGGAGAGATGAATGCATTAACAACTGAGGAGTAGGCTTGTCTGCATTCTAATCATCCTGTACAAGTGGCTTCTTGACATTGAGCTTTGTTCAACTCACTTGACTTGCCAAATTGGTTTCCCTACTTTCAAAATAAGTGAGTCATTAATTGGCCATTCACAAGGTAATGAGGTGATGGGCTAGGTAGTTGCTCTTTCTGTTGTGTTTGGAAAAAGTAAAATGATATCTGAGGTATGATATTTTAATGGTGTGTCATCACTTACAGGAAGACTTTACGGATCCTGACAAGGAGCTTCCAATTGAGTCCACATACGTCCACATCAAAGATACGCCTTCAGAAGAAGAAGGCAAAATCTTGATTTTAAGTGAAAGTGAAGAAAACATGTATACTGTTAATCACGAAAGGAGTCATCCTGCTCCTCCAAAGGTTCATATTCATGACACACCTGAGAGCATCCCATCAGAAACTGTTCCTGAAAAATGTAATGGGAAATTGAGTCATGTGTTCGGTGATGCACAGGAAATGTCTGAAGAGGAGCCTCAGAGGCCTACCTCTCTGAAAATTACAGGATCTGTCAGTTTTGATTCCAATTCCTCTTGGGAGGTTCTAAGTGATAAATTCATGCCAGGTGAAGGGGGCATATCTGATGATCCACTGAAAGAGAACGATGAGCTTTCTCCAGCCGTTCTGACAGATCAGAAAAATTCTGTTGACTCTTTTGAAGACTACTCTGAAGAATTAACTAAAGAAACCTCTACGGAATACGACAACGAAACTAAGAGCCTTTCAGCCAATACTTCTTCCTTGAGTCCATTATCCTGGACTTCAGGTATACTTACAGATGAATCTATAAATAAAGTAGAAGAGAGCAAACCCCAAACTTCAATTCTTTTACCAGAAAATACCTCAAAACAAGAAGATACGCATAAGTACGTTCTCCATCTTCTAAATGAGGAAATGCTGAAACCTCCACAGAATGAACATACAAAGCAATCACCTGTCTCTGAGACACTAGAAACAAACCATTGTTCACTGAATGGTTCTAATCTCAAAAGCCAAGAACTATCTACACAGCATGAAACATCTGATGACTCTCTCTCAGATGCACCTAAAAATCCAGAGGACCCGGAGAGCTCTGATGAAGTTGAGTCTTCAGCTGAAGCGCTACCCAGTTCTTCGAAAGTATCTGTAATACCCCATGATCTCTTTTATTATCCACATTATAATGTTCCCATATCAGCAGTTTTGGACGCTTACGTTCAGCCTTGTATTGAAGGTTATGATGCTGGAAATGACAAAGCTTCTTCTGAAACAGTAACGGATGTTTTAGATGAGAAGGGCTTACCAGAACAGAACTGCAAGGAAGATGCTCCAGAGCCAGACTTAGGGGATAAGCTAGGTGGTGTCCCTCCATCAGAAATGGATACTGAGAATGGCGAGGAGGAAACAACAGACACTAACAGTCACATGAATTCTTCTGATGAAAAAGAAGTGCCATTACTAGTAGGAGAAGAGTTAGAAATTGAAAAAGATAGCAAAAAGGCCACCAACCATCAAGATTCCATGATTCCAGAACATCCTGAGGTATTTTATTTGTTTATTAACAGCGTTTCTTTGTATATATATGGAGAAGTAGCATCTGACCTCAGTGGTTTTCATTTGCTTTCATTTTGCAATGCTTTGGCAAAATATGTAAAATGTATTTGGTTTCCTGTCCAGTAATGCTGTTTGCCACAGCCCTCTACTGGAATGAATGGAATTGCAGGTCCCTAAGATCTGACATTAAAAGAGAGAATAAGCCCTAATACTAATAGTACTGCAAAAATGTGAATTTTAATTATGTTTTAAAGCAGTTTGAGGCTCCTGTATAATCCCTAGGCATAAAAGATTGTCACAGAGAGTATTTTTTAATAATTTGTAATGAGATGAACAGAAAGTAGTATTGCTGATATAGAAAGGAAATAGGCAAAGGTAGTTTTTGTCTGAATCCAAGTAAGTTTGCCTACAAAAACTTAAACCAATTTCAGTAGGATAAGTTCTGTGGGTAAAACGAAGGCTTGTCTACACTGGAGGAGCAGAAAGAGGGGGGATTTTTGGTTATTATTATTCTGTGTATTGGATTTAGGCAATTTGATACTGCATCTCCTCTTGCAGACACTGATTTGGAATTGTCTTACACGTTTTCCAGCACAGTAATTTCAGACAGTGTTTTTCAGGAATGCGTGTCCATTTAACGTTACTCTGCATGTTGCTTAGACACGTTGCTTGGACATGTTTTGGTCCTGACACTTAGTAGAGTAATGAAGTCAATTTGCTGTTAGCTTCAAAGGCTAATTGGGGATAGATTAAAAACAGTCTTAGTGGATTACTTCAAAGAGCCATGACTTCTTCTAGAAAAAGAACTGACAACTAATTGTATGTATGTTGAACTGATGATACTTTATAGCTCAATCTATCCAATATGATTTTCAGGAAATTAATTGCTTTTTATTCTCTTTAGCAAGACTTTCAATCTTGTACTACATGCAATTTAGCATCTGAGTAGGTTACACCACTAAGATATTTAGAAAGGTTGAGAAACAGTCTTGTTGTCTAATGCAAAATGTTTCTTAATTTCAACAGGCCATAGTAGAACATCTAGAGGATTTATCAATAGCCATAAAGAGACCGGAAAAAAGTAGTAATAGGGAGGAAGAAGGGGAAAATATCATCAAAGCAGAAGATTTGCAGATCTCAGAAGTTGCCACTACTGCTCTGTCACAAGATAAACTGGAAGAAATTGCTGATTGTCAGGAATTATCCAGGTATTCGCATTAACTTTGTCTTAAATACACCTAACTGCTATGAATGCCTGGTCTTTTGAAGTGTTCCCTGTCCATTGCGTGTTTCTTGTAGACTTCTTTTTGGAGCAGTTTACTGGGACTCACTGGCTTCTTCCTGGGTTTATCTTAAACATGAGTGATTCAGTGCCAATGGGACTTGATTTGACTTTGCTATACAGACTTTGCTATGCAAAACCCAACTGGAACCCCAATGAATTTTGAACATGGCAGTGTTATAACTGTTATTCCAACAGAAAGAGTGTTTTGTAATGTATGTGAAATAATCCATGCGCAATGTGACACTATGTGGAAGCGTGACACTGCTTCATTCCAACAGATATTTGTTGGCCTTTTCTTCTGTCTATGAACAAGTGAATGAGACTGTGGTAGGTTGACCTTGGCTGGCCACCAGGTGCCCACCAAGCAACTCTCTCACTCCCCATCCTTGGCACGATGGGGAAAGAAAATAAGATGAGAAACTCATGGGTCGAGGTAAAGGCAGTTTAATGGAGAAAAGCAAAGGCCACGTGTGAAAGCAAAGCAAAAGGAGACCAATAATAAGAATAAAAAAAAAAAAAGATTTACTGTCTACTTCCCATCAGCAGGCGATGTCAAGCCACTTCCTGGGAAGTAGGGCCTCAGAAGGCGTAGTGACTGCTTCAGAAGACAAATGCCTTAATAATGAGTGCAAGTGCGTGTGTCCCTCCGCCAGCTTCCTCCTTTCTCTTAGTTTTTATTGCTGAACGCAATGCCATATGGTATGGAATATCCCTTTGGTCAGTTTGGGTCAGCTGTCCCAGCTGTGTCCCCTCCCAACTTCTTGCCCACGAGGGCTGCGCGGCAATCGCCGAAACATTGGTGTGTTATCAGCACCGTTCCAGCTGCACATACAAAGCACAGTGGTGTAGGGGCCACTATAGGGAAAGTTAACTGCACCTCACCTAACCCAGTACAGAGACACTCAGCCGATTGTACCCCATTCACTTCTGTTTCCTCTTACGTTCTCATTTAGTTCTTAGGTAATGAGGTTGAGTGGGACATGAACTGTAATTTGTTGATGCTTATCACTGTAGCACTCTAATGAATTTGAAAGAATTTGCTCAGAAAAACCCATTGTCTCCTTCAAGCTTTCTGTTCCTTGCAAGGTCTGTCAATTTTGTATTTATACAGATAGCCATAAAACCTGGGGTGTACTCTCACTTAAATGTAAATGATGTCAAAGGTGCAAAAAACCCATCAGATACCACGTTTCAGAAAATATTCCAATTTGAACATACGGATTTTTTATCGTAGGTCAGGTTTTCCCAAAGCTATTTTATATAATCTTACTGAGAAATTCACGTCCAGATTCTAATACTTGCAACAATGCATATTTGTGGTTTTGCCTAACTTAAAACTAGCATGTGCAATTGCAGGGGCTTTCTCTGAAGTCAAACCAAAACTTAGCTTTATGAATTTAAAAAAATCGGTTTTACATCCGTTTCAGAATCAGTGACAGTGATTCCAACATTCATCTCCGTAAAAGATCTCCTAATACTTCTGAGGAGGTAAGTATGTGGAAATTTACCTTTCTACCACTGTTTCTCTATCTCTTTTGAACACCGTAAGCTCACATACTGTAAAAGGGTTTACTCTACGGATAAGCTCTGTGATAATCCAAAAGCCCTGTGGCTTCTAATAATTTTATCGCCAAAACCAAGCATAGCTGAAAAGCTTTATTGAACTCTGCCAAATATATGGAACTGAACCTCACTGAACCCCGAACAAACCCCCAAAGGAGTACCTCATACTACAATTAAATCTATTGTAACTGTGATGCTTATTTTGTCATAACGCTGTAGCTGCAACATTTCTCCTCTTTGAAGCTGCCTTTATTTGCTGCTCCAGCTACTTTCAGTTTTTGCATTCTCTGTATATATGTGGGTGTCCCGCTCACTGCCCTGCAAAAATGCTGGGTGTCTCCTGAAGTGCACTTTTTACAAAAGATTGGGGTCCTTCCCTCTCTTTCACGGTAGTTGTGTATTATATTATCTCAACAGCAGCAGCTAACCCTAAAAGAATTTTAGTTGTAAAGTGAAACTGCATCCTTAATGGTTTCTTGAGAGCACCGTATACAACTGAGCTCTGGATTTTTGTTTTTTAACTTGGAAGGAAGGGACAGCAACAGCAGTCTGGGCACGCTGAGCAAGGACAGGAGTATGGCTTTTTTCAGCACCAAATAAAATTCTGACCTTCTTGGAGTTCTAAAGAAATGCTGCCACCAATGTTCAGTGAAACAGAGGTTTCAAACAGATGCTGTAGTTTTGCAATGCTGTCAGAGCTACTAGAAATAGATATGAATGAGGGGAGCTTTCGTCAACTGAAGAAAAGCAGCTGAAAGCAGAAAAAAAATCTTTTTTCACAACTTTTTCCCTTTTCTGTGTGTGTTCCAGACTGCAGCAGCGGATGTGCAGGCAGGGAACACATTTATAAGCACACTTCCACTTTATATGAGCAAACTTAGACATACTCTGCAAAGGATGCACACACAACTTCCCTCTTTGCGAGACGCTGCATTTTATTTGTTTATACAATCTATTCCTGCTTTGTTTGTTTAAGGAAACCCTTGGTGAAAACAAGCAGAAGATGACAGATATGGGTGAAAATCCATTAATCATTAGGTGAGTCATTCTTATTCAGACAAAGCCTTTTGCAAGGAACCCGTAACTCCTAGGTACTTCTAAGAATGTTACAAAGGGAAATGAAAATTAACTATAATGGTAGAGACTGACTGGACATGGTGTGTAACATCTCAGAGTCCTTATTTCCCATAGGTGTAAGGTTCAAAACTTCTTTATTGCTAGATGTCCCCCTTGACTAAAATGCTTTTTCTTGACTTGAAAGATTCAGCCGCTTAAGCAAGACCGTAAGCACCCACGTGGCGGGTGTTTCAGACCAAGAAAAGAGTGGGAGGACTTCAAATATGAGGCCCTCTGGCCCTCCAAGATGATTCCTTCCAAGTTTGGAAGACTGTCGAGACAATGTTTAGCATGGTCAGTTCCAGGGGAAAATGACTGAGCGGAGTTCTGGCCTCTGTTAGAGCACTCATAAGTTTCTATAATTTGTGTATGTGTTTAGTTTAGACTTGGGGTGCTGTGATGGATCCTGAACTCAGAGCGTGTATCCCTTTGGTATTAGGGTCTACATAGCTACGAAAAACAAGGATTGCTTTACGTTTTCCCTCTCAATTGATACTGAGCAGTATGTCCCAGAACTTCGAGTTAAAATGATGATTGCATCTAAATGCAGAAAACACGCAAAATATTATTGGGATCCAGTGACCTGGTCTCGCTCTTCTGTTAAAAAACCCCACATGAATAGCTGTCACAGTTATACCTGTTAGCAGACTGCTGATAGTGAGCAAGTTTTGTGTAATACTTAAGATATATATCCAGTATAATATCTCAGCAATTGGGATGCCCCAAGCCAGAAAAAGAGACTCATTAAAACAGGCCCAAAACCGGTTTTCTCCAAATGTGGATTGAAAAAAAAAGTCTACCAGAGGATGATTCATACAGTATCACAAAGTTATAAAATGAGTGTACCATTGTGTACCTTTCTAAATAAGCCTTATGAACCACAGCTGGAATTTTGGAAAGCTGGAATTTTGGAACTGTCCTATGAAACCCCAACTGCTAGTTGGTTTCTGGAAGTCTGGAGTTTTTTCTGTTTAATATTCTGGTGTGTGATATGAGGCGCTCTGAAAGTAGATAGTTTGGGGAAAGTATATCAAGTCAAATAGTGTCTAAGTAAAATCGTGGAAGCGTGGTATGTGTTGCCCAGAGCGATGTTTATTGTTCTGAATATAAAAGGGCATCTCTTTGACTGGTGGAAATCACCTTACATCAAGGGACTGTACTGTAACGGCATGTATTTAAACTACCTGAGAATTTGTCCAGTGTTTTCAGAGGATTAATTGCTATGCACTTTGGCTCCTAAGGAAACACACTGCTAAAGCCCACAGTCTAGCTTGGACTCCAACTGACTAGCTTGAAATTGTTCGTTAAACTGCTGTCTTTTAGTCTGCCCTCTGATCTTTACAGTAAATGTTAACAGTGAGGTTTTCTTCTTCTTTCTCCTGCCTCTTACCAAATTCTCTTCTGTTTTCAGGAAGAAAAAGGACTTGGAAGCAAGTGGGACTGCAGCACCAACACACGAGATTACGATTGCTGAGCAGCCAGAGCTGTTCTACTTCATCATTTTCTTCTGGGTGCTGGTCTACTGCCTTTTACTCCTTCCACAGCTTCTTAGCAACAAAGTTTGATCTCTGTGAGGTGTGGGAAAATAAAGGACAGTGGCTGGATTGCTTTGTTTATCTGCATATGAATGATGTTACTTCAGGTGAAGCACAAACAGAAATGTAGGACCTGGTATTCGTGTTTATTATCAGGTTGTCCTCAATTCCTCTACTGTTGTGCTATGACAGTGTCTAAGCACATTTTATATTATGATAATTGTGTAAATATATATAAAACCGACCTGATTTAGTAGACGCGATTTTGTACATTTGTGCCTTGCTTTATAAGATGCTAAATAAAACCAGATAATTATCAGTAGAAATATGAACAGTTCAGAGCTCTAGTCTTCAAAAATTATTCTTCTGGCTTCATTTCCTTATGTAGGGCCTGACAGCTGTGGAGGAGGGGTGGTGTTGACTTGCCTGTGAATCTGGCCCACCCGCAAGGGCAAGGCTAGAAATGCTTTTTCACGGAATGGAATTCAGTGGAATGTCCATGGAATTCTTCGAGAGAGCTGGAGGCAGAGCAGAGCTGCAGGTGGTGGAACATGCTGACCCTGGGAACTGATTACAGTTCTAATGGCAATCCGGAGGAGCAACAAAATCAGGTTGAGGGTTTGTTCGGGTAGGGGAGTTTGGGTTTTTAGGATTTAAATTCATTTTTATCCTGCACCTTTTGTTACGTTTAATCTGTAGGAATAAATTGGGAATGGAGAAGTGTGAAGACCGTGCAGGCTAGCTGCTTCTTAGGAAGGATCATAAGGGGAAGCTTAGCCCAGAATCTTCTGTAGAGAATACCTGGAGAAATACACTTCTTATATGTTACTGATGGTGGCCATCTTTGCAAAGGTGTTCAAGAAGCTTAATAATTTTATCAGGAACAGATAGCACGGTTTTGTGGTTTTGTTTTGTTTTTAAAAAGTACCTTACTGCTTCTGAGGCTGCATCTGCTCCCTTTTCTCTGCTGCTTTTATTCACCAGATCATGCGAAGATTTCTCTTCTTTGAAGGTACAAAAAAATAATTGGTAACTTAATTTGCTGAGGCTACTGTTAAGGCACAAGTGCCTGGTAAAAGGATTAGAAATATCCTTTAAGTGCCCAAATCAATAGAGAAAGAAATGACAGATGTAAAACTAAATCCAGAGAAATGCTGACAGCCGGTATTGACTTTCTAGTGGAACCGAAGAGGCTTCTGTGGCTTGTCAGACAGAGTTGAGCGACTCCTGCAGTTTGTAATTTTTCTCCACATCAGTGAACGCTTCAGGATATTCGATTTAGGATTTTTGCCAGAGGAGGTGTACCCGTGCATTACAGGACAAAAGAGAAGTCTTCAAATTCAATTTAATAGCAGTAACTTTTCTCTGTGTGACTTTTAGTGAAGTCACTATTTTTCATCGGCACATTTTTAGTTTCATAATATGCTTTATGAGAGTATGTCGTGTTGCTGCTTCCACTTGAAAATTCCTAAGGTTGACTCCCATGGGCTTCATAAAATGAGGGTTTTCATGATTTACATTGAGTGAAAATGACAACACGTGACTGTAAGTTTTACCTCTTTTTTTTTTAGCATAAGGTGTATCTCTGCCCTGGCATGGTTTTCAGCTGAACTAATAGTACCTGGGGTCAGGACGGATCAGAATATTTAGCAATTTATTTGCAGGTATTTAAAACTGGTTTGTAGTCATGTCATCTGCTGGGGTAATCCTAACTGTCCATCACGCTTCATTCTTCTTTATAAGCTTTTTGTTTCCCCGGGATTTTTCTTATGAGCTGCAGTTAGAATTCAGTAGCAGCAATGGGTGGTAGGAGATCTTAAACACTGAAGGTAAAATTCCGAACCTCTTTCAGTCAACAGAAAGCTGAAATCTTTTCTATTCTGTCCCATCACCATCGAATTGAGCTTGGTTCACCCCGTGAACCTAAAAATAAGATCCTTTGTGCTTGGTGAGGAACAGATCCAAACTTCACAACTTAATTCAGTGTAAATAAACATAAGTAAACAAAATAATCTTTCATCTTGCTGATGAAAATGTTTAGCATTTTGAATCACCTGATTTTGTATGTGTGAACCTGCTTGTGCTTGTTGATGAAGACAGTGATACTTTCTTCCAAAAGAAAACCTATGTTGGAATTTTTGAAGATGCCTTCTTGAAGTAGGCTAAAATATAAACATTGAAGGACTACTGCTTTTTCTCTGAAAGAATAATACTTAATATAAGAAACTTTATATCCTCATCCTGAAAACGAGTCAATACTGGGCTGGGGCATGGCAGCCATTTAATAGCAGCAAGTACCCACGTACATTAGTTTGGAGCAAAAGTGTTGACAGCTCTCCATTACTTGCCACTCTTCATAGGCTCCTTTGGTTTACAACAACTTTTTCTGAGCCTTTGTATCTTATTCTCTGGTTCTTCCACATTTCTTAGTCTTCAGAAGAGATTATCTGGAGTTGGATTACAGTATCTTTGCAGAACTTTACAGCTGCAAAGTTCAATCAAATAAAATAAGCTCCCTTCTTGCCTTCTCTCCTTCCTTCCAAGAAAATTAATCAAAATGAGGAGGTCTTTGGATGTCTCATCTAAACAACTGGAATCCATAAAGAATGGAAAAGTGAATGGGAATGCACTGATGCTGGCAACTTCACTACGTGGTATTTTCTTCCAAGAGGAAGAAAACGCAGAATTTTCTTTCTTGCCTTCCACTGATGAACAGTGACTGAAACAGTGACATGGGCAGTTTAAATGTCAAGCGGCATCCAGCAATTGTCTTGATCATCTCACCCAACGTTCAAACTGCTGTATGCTTTCCAGCCTACCCCATTAAGAGATGGAGATTGTTTCTTCCATGCAAAACAGATGAAAAAGAAAAAACTAAATTAGTCCACGATACTTGGTATTAAGTTGCTTTCCATATTTGGGTTGGTTTGGTTGTGGTTTTGCTATAACAGAAACAGTCTCAGTGTACCTTATTCAGCCATGCTGTGGGTGGGAAGATCCAGGGTTAAGAGTTAAAAGTGATCATACCGGTATGGTCAACTGTGCACGAAAAGAGACTGAACTCTTTAGGAGTTTTGCCATTACTTGGAATGGCAAAAAATTACATCTGCATAAGCATCAGCTCCCCCCACTTACATTGACTTGTAAGGCTGCACCTCTTCTTCCACAGCGCAAGATCCGATCCCTCAGTGCAAGTGCCCCGCTCTGAAAACATTGCTTGTTGTTAGACTGTGCGTCCTATTCTGAGCTCCCAGTCTGAAAGCCTGACTGGGAAGCATTCACTATGGCAAAGCCCATTTTAACTTGCTGGCTAGAGGACTGGCTTGAGGTGGCACAGGTTTTAAAGGCTGGTGGGCAATCTATCATCTATCCATTTTCCAACAGACACGTGCGCTGTCTGAATAAGGAAGTTTTTCCTGAATTTTTGCCTGGGTGTATGAAAAATGCTAAGCTTGAACTGACTGCATTTGGTATTTTGATTTAGCAGCAGAATTCAGATACACAAGGGTATCCATCTGTTAAAACCGTTTCTAAAACCCGTTGTTGTTGAGCAAACGTGGGTAGCAGAGAATTGTGAAGTGTAAGTGTCAGGGGGTGCTTGAGGGTCACTGGATAAAGGGTGTTTGGTGTTCACAGAAGCACCATTAAAGACTAAGAGACAACTGTAACAGGATGGTTCAATGTTATTGTAGTCATGTAACTGAACTGCAAAGTGTTTCACTGCAATTTTATAGAAAGTGCATGGAAAGATACGCTATTCAAGACAGAACCCTGCTGAACATTTATGGGGCAGATGCCTTAGAGTTGAAGAAATGAGTTAAACAGTCACATAATCTACAAACTGAATTGAATATAGCCTTTGCCAAATTGTAGGAAATGATCAGTGCAAAGATAGGGCAAGCACAGATTACAGTAAAAAAATGACAATCACTTTTCAATGCCATGAATATTTTTGATGGATTGAGCTCTAAAATGTATTTTTATTGCGTTTCTAGATTGTAATGAATGTCTACAGAATTTTATGCAAAGCTTGAGAGTTCAGCTGTTTTAAAATGATTTTTTTATATAGCGGTGATTATTTTATCTATATATTTAATAGACCTGTAAAACCATTTTAAGAGTACCTGTAAAATTCTATGTATGTGATATGATTATTTATTAATTATGACTCATGAGAATGAACATTAAGCTATGCATCAGTTGTGTCATCCATTTGAAAACTGGAAAGTGCAAACACGAGAAGAGTTTTTAATGAACAGTAGACTTGAAAAACATGGGAAATGATTGAATACAATTGTGTGATTCTTAAAGCTGCATAGCCATATGTCATTTTGTGATGTTAAACTTTCAGCTAAAGTTGCAAAATATACAGAGTGATTAAGCTACTTTCTTCCATTAAAACTTCCTGAGGCTGAAATTTCTACATGTTGATATTTGGTGTCTAAATACACTTAAACCCTCTACATCTTCTGGAGCCTGTCAATTTACTCCAGCGCAGTATGATAACTTCTTTATCCAATACCACTGAGTTTACGGGGGTACCGTGATACCCAGGAGGTTTCTTTTAGGGTTTTCTGCACCAATCCCCATAGAATCAGAGCTTTAGAAGATTAATTTGGTCATCTAACAAGGTAATAGTTATACTAGTGCATTATCACTTATGCTAGCTTTAAGTACTTGGAGTCCCTTCTTGCCAAGCTCAAACTTGAATGCATCCAGTGATGCGTTCAGTTCCTCGACTTCTGTGGAAGTCAGTGCAACACATCTGTGTGCTAAGCACACACTACAGGATCTGACCCTGAGAAGACTTAAATCAACGTTAATCACATAGGCCAGGAAGTAGCTGAAGCCTATGCATTGCCCTTAGGCTGGATCCCCTCAAATCCAATGTACACAAACAATCCCACTGACTTCAGTTAACCCCTCTGTATGCATAGTATTTGTTTGCCTAAATTCTGCAGGATCAATCCTCTCTTCCTTCTGGAAAGTTAACATCCATGTCCATTCTTGATTAGAGTACAGCAGTGGGGGAACGAATGGCTGGAAGAAGAGACTGAGGTTACAGGCTGGAATGTGGCCGTGAAAGTTCCCAAACCGCTACAGGCTGCCCGCTGTTTTCCATTTAGCTAATAGGTAGTGGATCTGAATGGAGGTAACAAAAAAGTTTTTGTATTTCCACATTGTGCAGTTTTTTGTCAGATAAACAACATCAAATTCTTCCCCTCGGCATACCACTGATAACACTCATTTACAGCTGCCCAACTTATGATTGTTCACGTTCCAAGTTTGTATCTAAACAGGACTTGCAGCACGGCTTGTTCCCACCACGCCGCCCCAAGAGGGTGAAGCTATTCCTGCAAGAGGGTGGGAGGTACATAAACACTGAAGGATATGGAAAAGACGTATTCTGAACTGGGTGGCTTGCTTATTCTGTCCACCGCTTCACACAACTCCGGAGCTCACAAAGGGTGAAAAATTAACTTTTTTATTCTCAAGTCCATTTCAGGGTTATCTTAACTGAAATTATCATTATATAATATATTATATATGTATATTATTACATCAAAGTATTTCTTTCCTCCTGTAACTGTGAGACACGGAAAGCTTCCTTCCACCTCAGTGGCACTTTTGATGACTCCCTTCCAGGCAGCTGCCGCTGCTGGTACTGGAAAACGAGACCTGTGTTATTTTCTCACCATGAGGGCAGCGTGTAAGTTTATGTCTCTGGAACATAAAATTGGACCCTGGGTGATTAATATACTTCTTTCTTCATGAGAAAGTTAGAAGGGGCAATAAAAATAATTAATTTTCCCTCAATGAGAATTACTAAAACCTACCATTTCAAGAAAGGCTAGATGCTGGCCTTCACTGCTGTGTTCAGGTCAGGTGATATTTTATTCCGAAGGTAGTTTCATGACTTTCACTGGGCCTTCCTGGAATGTCTTTGATTGACAGAACAGATTTGCTCGGTGTCCAAGGACCGATTCATACAGGGGGGTCCTGATCCACGGCCATTATTAGACTGTAACAGAAAATCACCAGTGTTCAGTTAGAAATGACTGGTCTGATTTAAACCACATAACTTTCAAATTACATGCTGCTTGTTTTTTGAGAGAAATAGTGTGGTTATTTTTTAATGCCAAATAACTTACACAAGTCAAATAAGTCTATTTTTATTGTAATTAAAAAATTTCAACTTCTGCTTTTGTCTTGAACAAAACGAAACATATTTTAGTAGGCATACCGCTTTGTGCTATTGTATTCTTCTCTGTAAAAAGCTGAAGAAACTGTTTTACCCTTCTTGTTAACGTTCTCCCGTTTAAAATGTAATCTGTAAAGTGCTACTTTGCTAAAGAGTTAATGAGGGACTTTAAAGCTGAAGAAATCATTTGTAACGAAGGAATATAATATTTAAAATACATGTTTCTCTTTGGCAAGTGGTGAGGAATAATACTTATTTAAATGAGAAAAAATGCAGGGAGGATTTGAGTGATACTGAAGGAGATGCATTTTTGTGTACTTTCAAATACATTTCTTCTGAATGCTTTCCATCAGTGGTTTGTATTGAATGTTTGCACCTGCTCAAAGCTAATTTTTGTGAGAAAGAATTATATTCTTGTGTATAGTTGGTACACTAGAAAACAAAATGTTTTTAGAAACTGTTATGCTGAAATAAGAATAGTATTTACTAGCGAATAGTTCCACTTTGTTTTATAAAATCTCAGATTTTGAAATAAATGGACAGGCTTCCTGGATATAATCTGTTAATCTGTGGGTTTGTCCTTTTCCTCCCAAGAAAATATCTTCAAGCATCTCAGTTCAGGAGAGATCACTGTTTTGTTCTTATTTATTTATTCACTATTACCATTACAATATATAATGCATANATAAACGATATTCACTTTTTAGCTGGGAAGACCTCAGTAAACAGAGCAAATTCATAAAGTGCATTGTTTTCCCACCTACCCAAAAAGTTACTTTTCATTTCAGAGGAAGAATCTAAACTTTTATTCTAGTCAACGAACAGAATGCATTTTAATTTTTCATAAAGGTGGAAGATTTAGTAATTTATTAATGCATAGAAATTGGCATTATAAAGGCAAGCAATGGAAAAGCTTACAAAAACAGTTGTGCTGAATTATATACTGTTCAGTTTATCATCTGGCCTGTTTCTACGTAAATGTTTAGACTTGTGGATCAGTAAATTACTAGGTGCAGTACTGATTCATATTTACTATGTTCCTCCTCCTACACCTTAATTCCCTTTGCAGTATATGAGAAAGGGAAAATAAACTGCGACAGAGATGCAATACAGTTCAGAATCAGCCCCATGATCTGTCTCCTGAAAAGGATATCTAAACTGGATAAATACTGAGAAAGAAAATAGTACTTGCAGAACAGAGTAGGAGTGCTGCTTCTCTAATTACAGTTTGGTGGGTATCACGCTTTAGGAATTGTAAATGTTCCTCTCTTTCTTCTACGTAAATGTTCCTCTCTTTCTTCTACAAAATCAAACGTGCTCTCACCATCCCTGCAGTAGGTGATACCTGTCTATCGGACCATCCTCCCCCACACCTAATGCTTGTAGGTGCTAAGAGAATTTTCAAATTGCTGTTGAGAATTTGGGATATTTGGTAAGTCAGTCCTGTTAGCAGTGCTGACTTCATTAGCATAACTTTAAAATCTCTAGGTACAATTTGAGACCAGTAGCTTTTACTAGTGTCATCAATCATGCTTAAGTGGAGAATAAAAAGTTTGTGGGTAGTTTTGTTTTTTTTTTTTTTAATTGGGTTATTTTTTTGCAACTGACTGTGATTGAATGGGAATTTGCAAGTGGACCAGGGAGGTGGTGAAATTCAAATATGCAAGATGGGTCCGCTCAGAACATGGGAGTAGAGTAAGTTTTTACAAAACCACGGGATCCAAACTTTAGTTCAAACTCACACACAGTACGAATAGGAATTATTGGACTTGGATTTCTTTTTACTGCTCTGGGATAAAAGTAATTATGGTAGAAACTATAAAAGTAATCTCCCTTATCATTGCTGTGTAAACACAATTTTTGTAGCTTAAAGAAGATGCAAGCGCAGCACAGGGAACATACCCATCTGGATCATGGCAGCAACAGAGACAAGCACGGGGTTCATTTCAGATAAGGAACCATATGCATGTATGCATCCTGAGCGTGCACGCTCCGGTTGTGCAGGAGCCCAGACCTCCTGAGGATCACCTGTGGACATCATGCATATATTGTGCTTGCTAGTATGTACTGCAACCTTTGTTCTCCCCTCAGTGCTTATTTTACCTGGTTGGTAAACAGAAGCCAGCAGGGGCAGGAGTACCTTCAAATTGCCGGGCAGATACAACAAAACCTTAGATTGAGCTGTGATTTCCATTAAGACACCAACATACAGCAATAATCTTTTCTCGAGGTGCTATTTCTATTGATGTTACAAGGATTATTTCCAGGAGAGCTAACTGCAATAATTTATGAAATGCCTTCTAAGTGACTAACTCCATTCCGTGCTTAACGGTACCACTGGCAGTTCCCTGTCCTTGCCAAACCGTACACTTTACCTGGGAATATCATGTAACATATGATCAAAGCAAAATGTATAGCTCCATCTGCTGTAAATACTTTGAAGTGATTAATTTTGCATTACTTTTTTATGGACTATCTGTACCCTGGGGAACCGATTTATCACTTTGCTGATATGTATTTTCTGCATGGTAGCAAGAACCAGCACAAATGCAGCAAAGTACATTTATATATTGCAAAGTGACATTTCTCAGTTCTCAGGCAAAAAGGAGCACAAAACTGTGTATTTCAAGGACATTAGGAACTTTTTTTAATTATTGTATGATAGATCTTTTGTACTATGTCATTGCAGCTGCTTGTGAAATGCAAAATTACATGACTTGCTTAAGTCAGTGATGGATTAGAAGAGATTCCCAGTTACGCTTCTGGTAAGTGATGGATTTTCACAATCAGGACCAGCAACGTTTTTTTTTGGCAGTAGTCATCAATGCTGAGTCCCTGCATAGGAAGAGTGAACGAGTTGATATCCCATTTTTTATACTGATTTAAAAAGCTAAAGCAGCAGTTTAAAGTGTCAAAAAAGACACTAAAGCAGTTAAAATATTGACATTTCTCTTGCACTAAGGAAAACATCCTTATTTAGAGTTATGAGGTCTGGGTCACTGAAGTGCAAAAGCACACCAAAATCTTTTTAAAATAGCATCTTAGGGGGAATGGAAAGTTTGTGCAATTTAACACCTTTTTAAAATATCAGCTCCAGTTTTAGGAATGGACTCTGCTCAAAATAGGTTCTTTCTTTCATGCAAATTCCTTCCCCATAATCATACCTGCAGCTTTTTCTCATAATATATTGCAGATGTTATTATTAGCACTGTGGCTTAAAATGTTTGCAACTTCTCTTTTCTGCAGTGATTCACAGCTATGAACTGAAAAACCTGGTAGCCAGACTAGGGGCCATTTAAGAGGAAAGTCTCAAGCTAAGTCTTCTCAAGTGGGGTGCAGAAAAGACAAATCCTTTCTTGGTCAGAAACTTGAATGCAACACTTCAACCCGTATTTTCTCGATAACTGCCAGCTTGTTTCAAAATGCATTATTGGAATAGTGTGTGACGCAATGACAAAATAGCATCATGGCTGGTATCAGCAGGAGGGAACAACAGAGGTCACCATTGTCTCGCAGGAAGGAATCTCCTCCGAGTCCATTTTAGAACCTGATGAGACACGTAGGGCCAAAAAGCACAAAGCCTGGTTTCTGCTGGCGTGATTACACAGTTCTACAGCATGAACAAAGACAATTACTTTGTGATGCAGTGATTTATTTTTTTTAATTGTGATTTTCCTCTTTTCTAACCCAAACACAATTTCTTCTTACTCTTACCCAACAGGAAAACACACACACACACACACACACACATCTCTTACTGATACAATTTTTTAGAAAGGGGAAGGGAGATAAATGCCTCCGTTTTCATGTTGTCTCACAACAGTTATCCCACAGAGTAAACCATCAGTATTTCCGGTACTAAAGATATGGGGAAAGCTGTAATTTGGTACACTATTGCTTATTCTGTTCTGGATTTTAATTAGTTGGGCTACTTTATTCTTTTCGTCCAACAGCCTGTTTGCTTTGGTTTTGTGGTTGGTTGTGTGAGTTTGACCAAACATTGAATGCTGAGCAGTTTGAAATATGTGGAATTTTTTAGAGCTGTGTATCACATTGATGACTTCATCTTACTTTTCTTTAAAAATCTTTGTAAGAAATTTGTGAGATCAACATAAAAGTCATTTTTTTTAATTTAGGCTTAAACTCTGAAGGTTACCTGTCATTATAGAAGCACATGACATAAAATATCCATTTCTTACAAAGCAGAGAGGATAGCGGTGATAGAATAATAAGGAATAGCACAAATTTTATCCTAACTGTGCTTTTAAATCAAAACCGCCTGTCAGCAGGCGGGCCCAAGGAGGAAGTAGCTGTGAAGAAAGACTCCCTTTTCTTTATATGAAAATAACTTCCAGAATTCTCCTGGCATTCCTGTGTTTTGTTTTCTGCATTTTAAGTATTCTGCTTGCCTTCTCTTTGAACCTACTTGAATTGGATAAAATTCATTATTTAATCATGGCCTGCAGAGGATTAAGGAGGGTTTCTTTCTGCTCTATTTTACATTAGAAATAATCAAGAATGCCAATTTCCTTTGGTACTTCAGCTAAAATTGGAAAAATAGACCCATATGTTCTGACAGCTCCCACTGGATAAGACTGAACAGCTGCTCCTCTTCCTAAGCTTTTGTCACAGGATATAATTATTCTTCCATCCATAAAAAATGGAAGGATGCCCCTTCAATGCTACAAAAATACCTAATAATGTGATATTTAACAACATGAGCATTACAAAAGACTTTCTATAAATAGCAGCAGAAGTTTGAGCCAAGAAAACACTTAATTTGATAATGCACTAGGTCTCTATATCACTTCTTATCAGAAATAATTTTACTAAGGTTGGTTTAAATCAGCCTTAGAGTGCTTCAGTTATCTTCTCACACTGATTTTGTAGGCACAGTTATATTAAGGAAGATGGCAAGTCCCCAGCAGAGTGCAGATGGAATGAGGCAGGCTGGACCGCCAGTGACAGATCTTCTGTTGTGTACACGCTGCCTTCAGCACAACTTCAAAGGGGAGCGTCTGGCCAGGAGTGGCTTTGTATTGCATTTACGGTTCTTGTCTTCTTCTTTATTAGGCAATAAGGATGATCTCCAGTCCTTGTGTAAGTATATGTGATCTTAGGAGACTTCAGACTTGGTCACCTGGCCTCACACAGGTGTAACTGGTGCTGTACTGGTGCACCTGACACATCTTGCAGGGTTTTGCAACAGGGCAAACAGGATCAGAAAAACAGAGCACACAACCAAATCCATCCACCATGGAAAGGAGGTGCCAGGAGAAGGCAGATGGGGGCCAGCAATATATATTTACATTATTTAAAGATTTCCTTCCACAAGAGAGACCACATTGCCCACATGTGGCTCTATTTTTACATTTTTGGTGTGGCAATTCGTATGAGCAGTCAGTCCATAGATCTGACCACTCATTAGCACTATAGGTAGGCCTGTTCTTCTGAGCTTTAAGTGTGTGTATCCCACTAATATGGTAAATTATGGTAAAATACAGTCTTTTGGGTTTTCTCTTGCACAAAAAGTACGAAAACTACTGCAAAGTAACAGAGCTTTTGGACATGTGCGTGAGTGAAGGACAGGGAGGAAGAGTTCAGCTTCAACACTGAATTGTGCATTCAGCAGTTAAAATGACGCCAAAGCAAACTGTGGTGCCTAACAGTAAAGATTTTCACCACTTATGTCCATCTTTTGGCACAGTTCTTTTTTCCATGTTCAGAAAAAAAAAAACAACCAACCCACAACCAAACCCTTTCTTTTTGATCAGCAATTTCATTCCTCCATAATATAAACGAAACCCTGAGAAGGGGAACATCAAGGTAAAAAGGATGAGCTGGTAACTCCATGGAGAGTAACAGGGATAATCTTAACAGCTGAACATTGACACTGAAGAACATTCATTGACATTGCAAAAGATAAGCACAATGTGCTGAGGAACAGGTAGGGTGATTTGAGCCAGATGCAGAATTTTCATGCTCACTTCCAGACACAGCTCTTCAGGAGCGAAACAGCAGTTTTGTGCTCCACTGCTATTGTAATTGATGACTAAATTGATTAGCAAATTCATCAGGACGGCTCCTCTCTGGTTCCATAAAATTGCCGTTTATCTGGGGATGTGACCAGCTGCGATTAAGATGTAATTACTGCCTTCAGCTCTACAACGATCCATCAGGACTTACACTAGGCCAAGAGACTTTCTAAGTCCAAATTTGAATTTACAAGAGTTATCCCTTTATACTACTTGCCCAAAGCATCTCTCTGGTCCACGATGTGGCTGTAGATCTAAGCCATGCAGTAATCCTGCCTAGAGGTTGGGTTATCAGCTGCATCTCTGTGAGGAGGGCTCAGTCTTCTCACCAGTCACAAAGAGAATGGTTTTGGCAAGCAATGTCATGGGTGGTGGGAACTAGGGAATTAAAATTAACCCAGATTGGAATGAAAATAAACTGTAAGGTAGCTCCAAGTGCACTAGTTCTTGTAAACTGGTACACCTCAGTCCTATGTCCTACCTTACTGACCAGTTCTTCACACTTACAACTGAAACTTCTCCTACACCAGGCATTGCATAGCAGTCTTGTCGTGCTACAGCTGATAATTTGCTCAAAGCTTTTTCATTGTGTTACAAGTTTCCCCAGTTTTCCAGGGGCAACAGCTTGTCAGTTTTCATGGAAATAAAGGCTGGAAAATGGCAGCACATGAGAAATTGTGTTCCCGTGTTTCAGCACCATGCATTTCCCTTCAGTCCCTCATCTGTGGCTTAAGGGTTTTGATGGTGGAAGAAAGTTACCCTACATCAGCTGCTTAATCCAAGGAATTTCAGGATACTTTATAAAAAAAGTAGTAGCAGCTAGTAACATCACTCCAGCGAGTGTTAAGTAACTGGAGACCAGTCGTCCTGCTAGTTAAATCTGCCTTAAGCAATGGCAAAAAGACATGCTTAGAGAGTACACATAAACCCAACCACCTCCTGTGGTCCCTTCTTCTTCCACCTTCTGGGCCTACCACCACCAATGGCTGAAGGTGGCGGCTCCCTGGTGGAAAAGCAGCACTATGCCTTTGGCATGAAAGACACTCCTGATGGAAACGACTGCCTGTGTGTATAGACAGTTGGGACTCCACTACACAGATAAGAGAGCTCAGGGCCACTTTGTCCAGACATTGGCCAAATTCACTCAGCCCTCCCTACTGCTGCCAAAAGGATCGCCTTTCTCCCAGGCCTGGAACACAGCCTCATTCCCTCGGATCCGCCTCTCCGCAACGGCTCACACCTCAGAGGGAAGAAAAGGGCCCCGGAAGCGGCCCGCGCAGCTCCACACCCCACCGCTCCCGCCGCCCTACCCCCCCAAGATGGCGGCTACAGCCTCCGCCTCAGCGCCGCCGCCCGCCGCCTCGCGCGCGCGCGCGAGACCCGCCCAAGCGCGTGCGCAGGGAGGGAGCCGCGATCCTCCGGCGGGGGGAGGGGAGCGCGCACACACGTGAGCCCCTGGACCACCCGGCGGCTCCCCGACGGCTGCTGTATCCCGCTCTCCCATTGGCTGTCTTGTGACCCTTTCACCTTTTACCCGGCTTTCGTCACCAATCGTCGGGCTCCTTTTATAGCGTGGGAATGTGGAGCGTGCGAGTTGCGCAGAGTGGGATTCTCGGAGCGGGCTTGCGTTGCGGGCGTTGGGCGGCCCCCGTTGGTATGGGCGGGAGGGGTGGGGGAGGTGCTCCGTTTGCGTAGGGCCG